>JAPYZN010000360.1:0-44901 GCA_030522865.1 Psyttalia lounsburyi | reverse complement strand
CCCCCCCCCCCCCCCCCGCCCTCCATAAAAAAAAAGAGAACCAAATAAAGTGTATACGAAGGTGCTTGAAAATCAGGAAAATTTGCCAGTCTCAGCGGCACTCTACTCGGGCAAAATGAAATTATTTTGCATGAGTCTACAACGAGGTGCTCACGTTGCTATATAGAGTTCTGGCAGTAGTGGAGGGGAGAGAGGAATATCTCTAGGGGGAGAAGTGAAATGAATGCATGTGTTTACATCCACCAGCAGTGCCCTGGAGTGTGCATGTATTTTATGAAAATACAGCCAGCGTTTTATAGGCGGAAAAGAAAAGGTGTCTCAACAGAGGGAGGATGGAGGATGAAGGAAAAAGGGGCCTGAGCAGGAGGGGAATTGTGCCCTTGGATGGGTTCGAAGGTAAAATGTAAAGGGCAAGTTGGAGTTAAAGAGTGGTATGAGTTGAGTATAAGGTAGCCCTAATTCTTGATTGCGAAATTTATGCCCCCGAGACAGAAATAAATAACGTTTCTTCTTTGAAATGTAATTTAGATAGGGTGCAGAAGAGGAAGGTGGGATACTGTGTGCGCACGCAAAAAAAGAAAAGAGGGAGTATTTTCGCTGTTGAGGTGGAAAAAAAGGTGGAAGAGGAGTACGAGAGGAAATAAAAGAAATAAAAGAGGTGGAGGGGTGGTTGTGAGTATATGGCTGGGCATTTATTCCGGTTAACACTATTTGCGAAAACTCATTTCTGAAACTGCTTGTGCAAGAGAAAAAGAGAATAAGAGGGGAGTACCAATGCCTTCTCTTTCTTTACATTTATAAATGTTTTTTACTTCTATTCCCCTCCCGCTCATTGCCCCTCAATTTTTTTTTCATTTCGTTTATTATGACGATAACAGGAGGCACGGTGCTCTGATGACTTCAATATGAAGTATCCAGGGGTAAGGTGAATTTTTCCAAGATCGTGCGACCAAAATGAGTGGAGGGGGAAGGGAAGTAAAGAAGAAAAAAGCATGGAGGGTGGGACGGGGCAGTCTCGAGTGCCTTTCCCCAGTCCACTCGGTGTCTGCATCGGTTGAACCTACCTCCAACTCCCTTCACTCTCGTTCTCTTCTCCTTTAACGTATTTTCTCGGGAGTTTTTTGTGCCGCCCAACCCTTATGTTTTATTTCAAACTTTTTCCCTCTTCATTTCACTACCCCTCGATTTGCACATTGAGTTTTCGCTAATTAATTAACCGAGAAGTACAGTTGGTACAGCGTTAGGCAATCTCTAATTGGTATTTGCCGTCTGTCGATTTCGATGATTGGTGTTGGGTACTGAGGAAGTCATAGAATTTTTCTGTAGTTGTTATTTTTTTGCCGGGTTGATTTTTGCGGTGGAAAATTGATTGCATTGTGACTCACCTGTAACAGAATAAAATAATGGAACATTAGATATTTTATTGCGTTGTTGATTACGAAAATTATTTTAACTCTATTTTAACTTTAATCTATTTAATTTCAAGAGTAATTTTGTAATGAATAGTTTACATTGGACATGGGACTCGCAACATAGCTAGTGAGAACAGAAATAATACTCTATTCCAATTGAAAATCGTTTATCGATAAAAGCAAACCAATCCGTTGGGCACTCTATTCGACGACAACAGTCGTGAATTGACGACACGGTGGAGAGAAATGAAAATTGCTGTACCATACTGGGTATAAATAATTCGGTATTCACGATCCAAAGAACTTTTTATCCATCCTCCCTGTATCCGACCGAATAATCGAGAGTGAGATAAAAGCTTTAGTGCCATTTTACGCATTCAAATCGATTAGTTCGATTGTTGGCTGGGCTTTGTATGATTAATTCTTTATTTATTTTTACATGTGGGAGGTTTCCAGAATACTGAGAAAATTGTTTTTTTTCCTGTTTCGAGGGTAGTAGATAGTGCGTGCGAAAGTATAGGACTACTAAACTTTTTATAACCCTCAGAAAAAATATAATTTTGCCAATCATAATTTGTTTCGGACGTCAAATACTTGGCAGAATTATATATTTTTTTCAGTGAACTTCCGTACTCGAAGGGAGAAAGTTATACTCATTTTGAAGTGAGGACGCTAGTTAGATTTGACTTATTCAGTCAACGGAGTCTGTCAAAAAGAAATATATTAGCAAACCGATCATTTATTATATTCTCGATTTGGAAATAAAATTCTCATTTCGCACACACTGTGTCAACAAATCGGGTTTCATCCTCGCGGGAATAGTGTTTCTAGGCTTGTGAGATCCCCAGCACGAGCCCAACGCGCTTTCCCGCAATATCGAAATTTACGATTGAACCATAATTTTAAAGTATCCAAACTCAAATATTACTCTTCATGTTACAATTTCCACTTTTTTCATATTTCTTATAAGTAAAATGCTGGATTAATCCTCCTTTCTGAAATTTTCAGTTATTGAATCATTTTTTTTTCCAAAGAACTATATTAAATAAATGCATTTTGGTTATCAATAACTGCAACAGAAAAACTATCAATTTCTGAAATTTCTTTCAGTCGGAAAACATAATTTTTTCAGTTTATAAACCGATCAAATTTCAAAAAATGTGTAATTAAGTTGTTTCTCCATGAAATATGAGAGTTCGATTTTATTTGTTCGATTCTCCAAAAACTTTCGCTGAAGTTCTACTCCAAACGTGAATGGCGTCGAATTACTAGATAAAATAGAGACGTGAAATAATTGAAAGGCGTCCTGTCAACTCGATCGAACGGGCTGAGTGCCAGTGCAAATTGATCCAACATTGACTCACTGTAAAACCCTATCGCATGTGAATTTTGTTTGTCCAAAGTTCTAGTTCTATGTAACAGAGTGCAGAATCTAGTGAGCCATACATATAGTAACGCATTCAAGAGCGAAGAGACCGGAGAATTCCGTTGGTTGCACTAAAAAAAAAGCTCCATTGAAAAAAAATTAACAGAAAAATATCGATTTTTAGACACCTAAACTCCCGAAAGAGTCGTAATAATAAAAACGTGAACCCCGGGTAATCGAATTTCAATCCCTTTTTGTTCGGCTGTTTTTTTATGCTGGTTTGCTTTTGAGGGCCAAATTCCATAATAGTTGGGTAAAACGATCCCTCCATTTGTGACTACTCGACTGTGTACATTTTTATCGCGCGTGTGGAGGAAAAATGCACCAAAAAAGTTATATCTCTCATATTACTGTTGAGTGGTTTTTTTTGTATTTATTTTGAGGTTGTAAAATTATTAGGCAGATGGATTATCACAATGAACATTTTATAAGTATTTTTTATATTCACTCATGAATAGAAATACAAAAACCTATGAATAACTGTCATCTCACCATTATAATTTTGGTCTCGCATTTATTTATTTCATATATATAAAGTAAAAAAATTTTAAAAAAACAGAAAAATATCCAACAAAACAGTGAACATTTGTGTGGCCCGCCTTGTTCTTCTTACTGTTGGCAATTTCTTTGATCATCGGAGGGGAAAAATATCGACAGAATTTCCAATTTGACGAGTAGATATGAGATATTACTCAGATGTACATTGAAAAACTAAAACAAGGAGCAAACTTCATACGGTAGAATCACAAAAGCCTCTTGAAGTGTATACGCACGATTCTCTGTCATATTCTGAACGATCGAGATAAATTGAAAATAAAAATGAAGCAACCAGTAGAAAATGGATCGTCTGGGGGTTCATTGAAAACCGTATATCTGTATTCCAATGAAAAAGCGCTGTTTTGCCCAGAGGCGGAGAAGGTAGTTGGTTTTTCCGTTCATTATCGACCAAGGCAATTAAGCGGAATCTCAACTCAAATAGTGACGGTGAACGGGGTGGGGATCCATATAGGAGGAAAATTATTCTGCGTGGATTCTGCACTACGTTATCACAAATCCATGATATGCAGTCCTATTATATATCTGTAGGCATAACGAGTTACTGAAATCTTTTTTAACTTTACGTTTTTTTTAGTTTCACTCTTTTAATGAGTTATTATTCTTTTTCCCTCATTTCTCACCTTGTCCTTAGGCTTCGGGCAACGACCGCGATCCCTAAGTTCATCCACTAGAGATTAAAAAGCACATTTTTTTATTTTGTTACCACCATTGGCAATGCAACGTAGTTGCTGAGATTCTAATTAAAAAGATAACGGTAATTATGTAAAGACATTCACTTGTGCCAATGGAAAATAGCATTCGGTGAATATACTTATTACTTCATTATTTTTAAAGCTAGTCAATTTTTGTTAGCTTAAATTTAATGTAAGAAAATTTTACCATCTATTTAATGTGATTAATTTCATGATTTCTTTATTTAACTTTAAAGTAAAAGTTACATATGTCGCATTTTAAAAAAAAGAGTTCAAAGAACCGGTCATCTTAAAAAGAATAAAGCGGTATTGTCAAAGCAGGAAGCAAAAATTGGCAAAGTATTTGTCGATTTGCAAAATAAAAAATCATTATTTTGCGGCCACTTTCATTATCCCTTAACAATAAAAATAGATTGTCTGATGCTACAAAGTTTGTAAACTTTTTTGGCTGAATTTTTTAAACTAAATATTCCATCCATGATGACCTTAATGAATTTCCCCAATGTAACTAATTCAATTTGTAGAATTTATATGTCTGAATGTCGAGAAGGATGGCGAATAGTAGTCTCCTCTCCCATGAAAAACTATTTTTTTTCCTGTATCCCGATGCGACATGCAAATCGCCTGGGCATTAATGCAGTCAAAAAATCCGGAGATTGATTGCAGAAGCCAAGAGTAGGGGCGTTTACATATATATAAAAGCGTAGCGTGCGATGAATTGAAATGTTAAATTGAAGTATATTCAAAGTTCACCGGCCGACAGTGGCAATAACTCAGTGTTCCGAGTGCGTTTCATCATTCCCACCCGTCCGCTTGTCCGTCAACTTTTGATCACTACACTGACACTGAACAACACAAATATTTTAACTCTATGAATTTAACATTGTTAGCGTATTTCATTCCATCTTTTTTTTTAATTTTCATTTTCTAGGCAATTCTTATATTTCATTCAATTCATCACTTTCTCATTTCTATTCTACATAAGGAAGAGATGAAAAATTCCTTGTAAATGCTTGCCACGTTATTGTTGAGTGTGAAATATCAACAAATATTTTTTCACGAATTTCGGCAGAATTAATTGTTTTTACTTTCGCAAAATTTTCGACGGATTATTTTCATCGACTTTGGCTAGAATTTCTGGTAAATGTGATCTTGAATATGAATGGAGAGTGGAATAAATTAAAGCGATGATTATTTCAAATTCTGGACTCATTATCCTAATGGAATTGGTCTCGGTCGACTGTTTAGTTTGCTTCCCCAAGAAATAACAAAAAACCGGCTTCACGGGCTGCTATCGCCGATTGGGGAATGGGGTATCAGGACAGTACGAGAGGTGTAAAAGGGAAACTACAATTCTTTCAGGAATCAAATGGAGTTGGCTTTGGGTTCCACTATCCGCTCTGCTTCTCGAAAAATTCCCAAAAGTCCACTTTTCGGGCTGCCTTGGCCGTTAGAAAAGAGCGTTGCTATAAAATTCCAATTTGTCCGGTTTTTTTTGCATTTTTCTATGAGACTGGGAAGTGAAAATCACATCTTGAAGCCAAATTCTGATTATAATTTGAAATAGCTCGTACCGTTAAAAATGATTATTTACAATTTTCACTCAATGGCTTCTGCATTTGTATCAAGAATAGATCCCCTAGAAGTCGCAGAAAACTCATTATTAAAAATTGCCAATTTAATGAAAACTTGAATAGATACGGTAATAGTAATAGCAATGAGAAACTCATAAAAATTCACAGGGTTCCCCGAAATTTATTCCTAGTTTGTTATAATTTATGGAAAATTCGTCATTATTCGTTAATATTCATACAATTGAAAATTCAAATAAGTTGGAGAATTATCGTCTTTTTATTGCTTGAAAAGTGAATTTGAGCGGATTATTACTGGGATGTGACCCTTCTCCACTCCCCATCAATCAAATTTAATGTTGCAACTCTGAAAACCCCAACTACCTAGTATACGAAATTTAACTTTTATTTTCTGACAGTATACAACCAAAGAAAGATGAGGAGTGTGAATAAAAACTCTTTGAGTTCATACTGATACATTGGTAAAAATATCAGGAAAGAGATACATGATGCTACGTGAAAATAGAAGTCTCATTCTCGATGAAGTGGATGAATTTCCCCATAAATTTTCTATCTTCTATTTCTGGCCCTAACTTAGACCTCGCCTGAATTCTCGATTCTCACATTCCCTCAGTCATCCAGCCTCAAGGTTGACCAGGATAAATCCTCGCTCTGATACGTGATATCCCTGGGCAATCGATCGTCGAAGTTAACAGGGTTAACTGCCCCCTCATACGAAATGACGTCGATACCTTTCTCCCGATCTGACCCTCTTTCCCACGAGAAATTATTTGGATCGAGTGAGCTGAATTTATATCTCGACAATTTTTTTGCTTCCCCCTGCACCCACTGCTCCATCGGAATATTCCACCGGAGAACGAATTGCTCGCTGTCA
Organism: Psyttalia lounsburyi; assembly: GCA_030522865.1. NCBI lineage: Eukaryota > Metazoa > Arthropoda > Insecta > Hymenoptera > Braconidae > Psyttalia > Psyttalia lounsburyi. The sequence continues at coordinate 38,347 of JAPYZN010000360.1, read as the reverse complement.
GGGAAAAAAAACTTTAGTTATGTATATAAGTCGTGATACATCACTACTGGAGAAAAAGGGGTAATAAAATTGAATATACGAATTGGAAATGCTAAAAATGAAAATCTTTCAAGAAAATTGAGCTTTTTTTTACCACTTTAGATCGCAAATTGCGATGGCATGAATGAATAATATGACTTGGTATGATATTTAAAATACACAGGCCGACAAACCGTTTCAAGATTTTACCGATAAACGTAGATATCGATCGGACCACATGCTAGAGTGGTGAACCGTCTGCACACGCGGACACAAAGGCGAGAGTCATGCTATCTATAGTTTGCCACATAGCAGTGTCCATGGCTCATTCCCAAATCATTAGGGGATCGAAAACTGATTAGGGTAGAGAGGAGGGGAGAGAGCGGATAGAAGCCAGGAGGAGTTAAGCCCGGCCCAGTCTCAGATGAAAGAGTCACCGGAATCCCTCATTGTCTGTGTATCAAGAGCCTATTCATTTGTCGTATTATCCGCTCGGATCACGTGCGGTTGATACTCATCTATAATTTCGCCACTGGCAATCTCCATGTGTTTCAAAGAGCCTGGGTACTGATGATTTTAACGCCATAGACGTAATCTTAATCCGTTGGTGGGAATTGATTAATTAATTAAGCAGATTTTTTTAAACACTTCAACTTCAGAAAAGCGGTTTTCATTGAAATAGAGATAATGTTGACTATTCCATTTATCTGTTATGTCGATGGCTATTTATGCATGTCCGCATAAAAAAGAACGACTCTGGGGGTATTGGAGTTACCTATGTTGATAATCTTAATCGGTTTTCATGTATTTTTGGTGTCCACGATTCTAGAGAATATTGAAAAAGTAATTCAAAGTAAGTTTGAACGGGAATTAGAAAGAGAACAATAGGAATATCTGAGCAACTGTATTCGATACAGTTCTCTTTCAATGCGATACAGTTCACTTTCTTTGAAAAATTGAGAAAATAGTGAGGAAAAGTGCAAAACCCAAAAACTCAATAATACAATCTATCAACGTTTTTTCGTTGCATAGTTCACCAGTGTTCACAAGTGTTAAAACCATTTAAGTCTACTTATCTTCTGACAGACTTTTCGAAGAAATTTTTCTAAAATAATGAAGATTTCGAAATTTTTTTCACTACCTTTATCGCAGCATTTCATTTGTCCTTAAAGCAAAATTTTCTATCCGGGTGAGAATTCTCGATGCCCAATAAAAATTAAAGAATAATGAAAATTAATTTACATCGTTTTACTGCTTTGCTTCGAAATTCTAAAAATTCTAAAATGAAACTGTCATCTATATCTAGAGGTCCGAACTCTCTTATCCCCATGTTGGACCTTCATCAGCTCTCAGTTTAGTTTAGATTCTCACCAAAATCGAAAGAAAACAGCACTACCGTCCATTCCCTCCTCCTACCGCACGTTATTGGAGACATATCAAATCGCTTCTGTTCTGTGATCATCTCCAGTGTGAAAACACTGAGCAGACTGATCCTGCAACAACACATTCGGATCACTGTAATTCCAACGTTTATTATTCCGAGAATGACTCCATTCTTACTAATGAAACACAAACTTGACGCATTAAATCGAATGAATCCTAAAAAAATTTTAAAAAATTTACGAGAACAAATTTCTCATGAATTCGCTGACTTGTTTCAACTATTGCGAGCCCTTCAGGACCAGTGGGGGGTCACCAGGGGTAACGAATTCAGTATATGTATGTATCCCTTGCATTTTTTCTGCGCATAATTTGATCTCTTCTCCTCCCCCTTCCTTTACCGATTTTCCTCCTGTTCCTGCTTGGGGGTCTGGCCGAGTCACAATTAGGTAGGCTCTGTACCATGTAATCCTTGGTTTTGTGATTTGGGGCCACCGAGGCTACTCCCAGTGTGACAGAATGGACAATGGAATGAAATAGGGCACGTGGGTACATATATTTTGAATCAATACAGCCCCCCTTTTCTTCTTTCTCGGTGACATATGCATGAGCATATATGCACGTTGGTTGTAGACAGCTAATAGTCACAATTTGGCAATGGGATACAGTCAATATAGGCTTGACAAATTATAGTGTAGTGCGAATGCCCTCTAATTTTTCGTAGCATTTTTTTTTTATTGTAATGAATTCCAAATTTTTCAACGGTTTTCTGCGTAAAATTTGACACATTAGAATGCAATTGGCAATTACATATCGTTGTATTTGTTGACGATAGTTAATGATAAATAATGATGAGCCCTCCGAAAAATCCTCAATTATTCACTTCATTGAATGGATTATTCCCACACCGAGACGAAACGAGTGGGATTTAGCTCTTAAACTCCCAACGTATCCCATACCATCGATTTGCCTCGGGATTTATTTGCAACCGTTGCTGTATCAGTCCTCGAGAACCCTCCCTTCTCGAATGGGGATGAATTGAAAGAAGAAAGCAAAAGATTTCAGCAACGAGTCTATCTCTCCCACAAGACTAGGGTCGCACGGGTAACATGTCAAAGCGGCCGACGGTTTCGCTATCAGCTGGGCATCGTCCCGTATTTCGAGAGGGGCACACAGAAGCCGTATTTCGAGTGGCTCTATAGTCACCTTGGGAATAGTTTGTCCCTGTATATGTATGTGGGTACACTCGTCTCTATCCCACTCAGCCACGATTGAAGCGAGTAAAGCAGTGATGTCAATCCTGATTGCAAATATTCGATGTGCGTGACCCTCTCTCTCTCTCTCACACACACACACACACACACACACACACACACACACACACACTCCACCCCACAGTAGACTCCATCCTTTGACGGATGCATCCCCTTCCATGTGTGCTACCACAACCCTCAACCCTGTGATACCCCCAAAACATAAACGTTGCTCTACAATTTCCCGTATCAGAATCGCTCATTCGAATCTGTGCAATCCGTCCCATTCATATTTCATAAGTTGAAATTTTTCAAGACCCCTACATTCACCCCCAGTATGGCCCTACCACGACAGTAAACCCACATACATAGACTTTACATCTCCACAATTCCCTTGTCACCTCCCCTTCTTCTGCTTTCTGAGGTTGTGAATTAGTAATATTTTGATAAGGCCTTGTCATACCTGGATTTGTGGAATTTACTGAGATTTTTGGGTAAGTTGAGATTGTTTACTTTATTTTTTTTTTTAACTTCTCGAGAAGAAGTCATTGTTATTTATTATAACTGCTCAAAATTAATTGGGTTTGTTTTTTAAAGCTAGCTGCGCATTTAAAGAAAAATATTGAGTGCATTCGAAATGCTCAACAATTTCGTTATATTCTATGGGATTTAATTTTCATTTAAGATTAAATTTAATGTCATTGAGTTCAGTTTGGACATTTCTCAGCTTCAAATTGAATAATCGTATATAAATTAGTTAAACTGAATAATGAAGTGGTCGTAGCAGGATCACAACCTACAACCTACCTATCATTAATTCTGCAATTTACACAGCAGGTAAAAAATTTCCATAGATATTCAACAAACTGTATTTTTCTCTTCCGACTTCACATGAAATGCCAATAGTCGGAAATTTTATTTCCATTCCACGGATTTACTGGATTTACACAGTGATTTTCAAGGACGCAGAAGAATATAACGTCGTTCAATGGGAATTGAAAATTAACTTCCATAAAATTTTCCAATCTCTCGTTTGGTTCCAATTCTTTTTCTCCCGCGATGATATTCAGGTCGATTGAGGCCTGGAGAAGATAGAGGAGAGTTGGTAATTTTTTTTATACCTCTGAGCCTGACAAGGGTGCCCAAGGGCGAATTTGGGCGAGGCCATTCCACGAGGTTGTTGGAACTTGGAAATCCTAACTGTCTCCGGTCTCCATTTTTTTACGCGATTTTTTTCCTTCAGCTGAGTAACTCGTAAAAGGGGAAATCCCTGGAGCGTGGGGACGATCCCCGGGACGCTCGTAGATAGAGCCGGAGATAAGGAGGATGGCGGCGCAGGGGTAGGGGGACTCCCGGCATTGGACTCCCCACTCCTCTCTTTCACATGTCACCCTATTTCTTTGATTTATTCGATTCCATCCATTGATTTTCCCGGCAAGATCTAGTTATTTGATAATCTCATACTAAAAGCACTAACCAGCCCCGAATATATCGAGTATGAGGATATAAAATCAAAAACTATCATCTGAATCTAGATAGATTTTCCGTATCTGATACTAACAAACTTTATACATTTTTTCTATTATCTTTCAATTCGTGTTATCATTCTTTCCTGTTTTAAGAAGTAAATGCGCTGCCGCAATAGTCGGAGATTGAATCAAGCCTTCATATTAAAGCAAAGGGGAAAAAAATCGGAAGAAATACATAAAAGTTGAGCTGTAAAAATATCGAAAAGTGAAATAATCCGTTACACTCTACTTTTGAATGTTGAAAAAAATATTAGGGGAAATCAATGATTGGAAGCACCCATTGAATTCACAAAATAAATATAAAACCATCGGAAAATTCAACGATTTAGATTTCAATGACGTTCAAAAGGTTTTAAACCGAGTTATTATTTTTTTTTCGTGAGTATATCAATATAACAGCCATGTATCGTATTAAACCATCGTCCTCTCTTCCTGCAATTGAGTGGAGGACTGAAACAATGGACGGGATTACCTTGGCTCAGCGATTTCCGTGTACCTATTTTCGAATCGACTGATTTCGATAGCATTCGATGGTATATGTGATACCCTATCGGGTTCTCTCCCCCCCTCCCCCCCCCCCTCATCTCATGCTACGCAGTGGAAGGGATGCCGATGGAATTATCCCACCCTATATCTCCAGGCCATATTCTCGCCCGATTTCGTCCAATCGTAACGTTACCACCCTCCCTTCTCTCACTCCGCAAAAGTCTATTCCCTCAACTCTCTCTCGCATTCTCGCCTCACATCCCCCGTTTTCTCACATTTTTATCCTCTCATCCTCTTGACTGTTTCCTCTCTGTCTCTCTACCCCCTGTCTGTTGTAAATTCTTCCCAAAAATTTATCCCCCACCACGCGGAATCACATTTTTTTAACCCCAACATTCCTGGCACGTCTCGTTTTCCTATTTATTACCGTCTTCAGTACGGATGACCAGACACCGTTTGAATCATCGCACGTGTTTTTACGATCGTATGTATTTTCGCCAAGCGAGGAGGGAATTTCAGAACATTTTTAATGTTGGGCGTTTTTATATGGCGGTACTTCCGTCGGCGATAGCTACAAGAGGGAAATGAGAAATTGAGAGTCAATTGCGCTCCATTCCGTTGATTAGTTTTAGTTTGGTTGATTTTCAACTAAGGAACTGAATTGATTAATACATGAACAAAACGTTTCGAGTGAATTGAATTAGTTCCTGATAATCCTTAAAGATCACAAATTTCAGTAATCGAAACTGTAAGTAATATTTGATTAATATTTTTTTATACTAGAAATTGATTCCAATTAATGAGTGTTTAATTCACCGCAAAACTTTGATAATTACATGAAAAACTGTCAAGTTTGACGAATTTTTTCGTCGCCTTTTTTCAATTGTCGGACTATTTGAATTGTTTAATATTTTATGGAAGATTATGTAAATAGATAAATGACCAAATACATTTTATTTAAATTCTTAATAGAGATCGAGTCAATTTGAGAAAAAAGATCATCGGCTAACCGTAAAAAATAAAATTCAGAGTGGTTCCACATTTGGTTTATTCACTCCACCATTGGTATTTCCATTCCCACCCTGTGACTGGTGGCGATGAAAAATTTTCTCCAACACTTTTTCTCACCGCTTTTTCCCATTCCTTTCTCTTTTACGCTTTATCGAGTCGACCTGGTAGGCTAGCGTTTGAACGGGGAGGTAAATTCTTCGGAAGACCACGTGCGATATCGGAAGGGGTTTGGCGATCAAAGGAATTCGAGAGAATAGTGGCGGAGGCGTTGTGATTGAAGGGTGATGCAGGTGTTAATGAAGGCGGTACAAAGGGCTTCGGCAACGGGAGAAAAAGACTATTGAGGATGAAAAAAATATAATAAGGTGTCCCAGATGCGAAACAAAAGCCTGTTGGGGAAACAGAAATTAATTGGATTCTTCTAGATCGAATTATTTTGTAGTTTGAGGGCGAGAGAATAGCTATTCAATAGAAGTAATTATGATTTTTTGCAGAGCTCGACGAGTGAGCTCACTTTTTGAAATCACTTTCTATCTCCTATCAGTCGATTTTTCAGAAAATTAACTGAAAAAAAAAAGAAATTATTTAAGGAAGACTTGATGGTATTTTGCTAGCGTCGGGAAACCAAAAACGTGCTGGTAATCCAGAACTTGTCTGAACTCATCGGCAAAACGATAAAATTCTAGGGAAAATGTCACGGAAATGGATATAAGAAGGGGAATTCTTTATTACAATTTGATATTGGATTTTTGAGGTCGTTACAATAACTACCTAATAGATCGGGAAGTTAATCATGACTCAGCTTCCTGGAAAATCGCTTATACATAGAAAATCGTGCGATTCAATTTTTCTAGATTTTCTTTAATTTCAATTGCAAGTTTCTGTTGTTCTCTCCACAAATGATTCTATCAACAACTTTGACAGCGGTAATTATTAATTTTTAATTTTATAGTTCTCAATTTCCCAGTATCCAGTAAATTTATTAAATATACAATAGTGGTCATTGAAAACCACCATAGTAATACTCTTTATTACAATTAACGCAGCTCAACGTGATTCCCAGCTCACCATCAATGAAATAATTAAATCTAATTGAGTTCAAGGCTACAGTGAATCTACCGCCGAGTTCTCTTCTTCTATAAATATCCGACAAAGAAATAAACTTAACTTCAGAAATAAGCAATATGAATCACAGTGGCATTTTAAGTTCACAGTGCTTTCATAGTTAAAAAAATCCCTAAAAAATGTGTAAATCTACTTTTTACTCATCACTGTAAAATATGCAGTATTTCATTTCAGACGATATTCCAGGGTGTGGATTTGAATCGCAGATGGGCGGTATAACTTAAAGAACTACAGACCAGAAGGGAAAGGGATATCACGTGGCAGATATAAAGTCTCGTTAGAACTCAGGACTCAACGTTCCATGAGTTTCTTAACACGTATATGTGTGCTCGGTAGTTTTGAAACACTACATATAACTTGGGACTTCAAAAAATGAATGAGGTCGTTTGATATTGCTGAAAGTCTAACGATGTAAAGGGTGAGAAATGTCTGGTGAGTTTGACAGGCTGAGGATAAGTTCATCACACTTTCAATTAGTAATAATCACTTAAGATCAATCAATTCCCCCATCGACAACCTATAAGAACGCAAATTCTGGATTCAATTGAAAATTGAATCTTATTAAAATTTATTGAAAATCGATTATGCTTTCAGCCTCTATCAATCTAAAAAGAAGACGGGTGTGACCGTGGACGCAGCCCAAAAAATCATGGCCTTTTCTAGTTAATTTTCTTCACTTCACTCGGCTATTTAATTACTCAAAGAAAAATAGCACTATATAATACTGTTCATTACACGCGTCGCAAACTTGAACCTTCTAATGTCCGGATATCAGTCGTAACCTCTAGCCAATTGCCATAAATCGTTCCTCCTTAACGAGATTGGTCCAGATTGGTGTGGGACACCCAAGATTCCGGTCCATCGGCTGTATAACTTCACCGACGAAAATTCTACACACGGACTCCAGGATAAATGAGGGAAAAAGCCACTGGTATATATTGTAGGGGAACATGAATTAACGCGTGTCTCTCCTTAATTAACTTTTGGATGACCTCAGGCTGACCCACACAACTATCCAATGTACATGGGATAATATTAACGAAGAAGACGAAGAATTATCAACATTCTTAATGTTATCAAATCAGCTTCACTGTTAAAAAATTTTGTCTGAATTTTGAAGTAGACTTCTCGAAAATTAATATCACATTTAATTTTCACTCGAATTTCAAGGAATTTCGTCACTGAGAATTCATGATTGTGATTTAATTGTGAATTCCAGATTTATTTGACCCTGAAAATAAATAAAAACCCAGAAAGTTCGGTGGAAGGTATTCTTGAATTTTCAGGACAATGAAACTGAATTCAGGGAAGTGAATTCATGAAAATTCAGATTTTACTGAATATTCCGTGTAACTCGGTACTGAACATTTATACTCATTTGGAAATTTAAGGACATTGAGAATTTTCATTTTGTTCCCAACATGAAATCCAGAAATTTTGATTGTTTTTAAAACTTTACGGGCTATAAGCCATGCGGGTAGACAGTGATTACTGAAGATCAGCAGGTAATAGATAAAAAAAAATTGCGTCAAATACAAAAATACAATGATTTCCCTTGTTTCATCCACTCTTCATTTTCATTCCATTCACATGCTCCCCAATATTGACCGTTTGACAAAAGTTATTCGATACGTACATCGTATCACGACCCGCATGCATAACCGTCACATACACACAGGTGAGTCCATCGCCCGGTGCCAGTAATGCTTTGCCCCTCTCCCCGCTCCACCCGCAATGTGAAATAGAAGAATACGTGTGAACTGGTAGTCGGGATGACTTGCCCCGCGCCAGTGAGCACATACGCAGAAAAAAGTCCCGGGTGTGATTTAATTGCGATAAAAAAAAAGAATAAAAATAAAACATTGTCGGGCCGAAAAAAGTTGGCGCTGAATGTGAGAGGGGAATCGCTGGACCCCATAATTCCTTGCCAAACGAACTCTCTCGTCGCGCGTGTTCGACCGTCCGTAGAATTGCATGCTCAACACTAATCCTCGATAAGACAGATTAGAGCCACGCGCGTGTGCAGAAGCAGGATCGTACCGGCTGCTTTATTCTTCTTTTTTTTTTATTAACAGAGTTTTACTCACCCTCATCCACGATCGTGCCTATCAAAATTACAGTCGTTGCTATGTATGTGCGAGAGACGGCAATTGTTGGTGAATAGATGGGGCAATAGGTACTGAAGACCCCACTGACAATATCAATGTCATCGAACGACATTTCTCGTGAAAATGCATCATATGTACTTTGCGATTGGTAATAGTATCGCGACAGGGGCTTCAAATTCAATCGTGATTGGATCGTCAATGTGTGCACCCCTCCTGCAGCATCAACGGAAATGCACGATACGTGATTGAATTTTTCATCATTTCTTTCCCCACAAGCTTTTTTTCTTTCCATCTTTTATTTGATTTCATTCCATGAATTTGAAACGGCGAGAAATCGAAATTTGTGAGAATGTACCGAGCGCTGGAATGATTTCGTGGGAATATGATTTGTATGGGAATCAACTGGAGCATCAGACTAAAGTGAAACTTTTGGTTAGGTTGGTAAATTAGAAAATGCTTGTCAATTGAAATATTTAAATATTTTACTTTGCTACTACCTATTACTATGCCATTTGCAAAAAAAAACAATAGAAATTGAGTACTTTATTTGACTTCTCGATAAAATATATTCCATTCCAAATCGCCAAAGTCCACTGAATGTTCGAATAATTTCAAATTTATGAATATATTTTGCTGCATTTTTCAATATTCTATGGATTTTTAGGGTAGGGTAGGGTAAAGACCCTAAATTTTCCCGAATATAAAACTAATAAATAATTTCCAAAAGAGTAAATTGTCAACATAACGTCAAATCCCTCAACCAATATATTTACAATATATTTTCTCCATATTCCGATTTAGTAATAATGTACCCGAAAATTAACCAGAGGTTCTAAATCACGTATGAAAAATCCCACATGAGGTGAACAACATGTAGAAGAACGAAGGCTAGTGAAGAGCGGTCTGGAAGTGGATAACTTTGAGTCCTTTGAGAAAGACCGATAGGTGTGTGAGTGGTTTGCGTCAGGCAGTTGCTGGTGGGCTTCCACTTTCAGAGGTTAAACCGTGCAGCTTAGCGACAAAGTATATGAGAAAGTATGAGGGACAGAAAGGTGGGGGAGAAAGACTGAAGAAGATGGGAGAGTGTTTATCAGAGCGCGTTTAGGTTAATCTAACCTCCTGAAGGCACTCGGGTAATTGGGGTCCTCACTGAACTAAAATTCACCGACACTCCTTCACCCCTTCTGTCTCTCTCTCTCTCACTCTTACCTCTTTGGCCCCTCTGACGTTTTACACTGCCGGATACGTGCGTATCCGTGTGTACAGCGGCTCGCTAATTTCCCACTCCGCTCGTGCGGGCCCAGCTCAGTCGGGCGAGGCTCCAATTTAGATTGGACGAACGAGGGACGCACGAATTTCCCGCCTGAATCACGAACCCGCCCCATACCCCACTCTTCTCACCTTTTCTCACTCCAATTTATACCATCGATCTCCATGTACGTGAGAAAATCCAAAAATTTATTGGTTGTTGAAAAAGAGCCTTCAAAATTGTTTTAATGAATCGATATCATTCCTCACCCCCCAGAGGAAATCTCTTTTTCTATCTACCAATCGTATATACCACTACGTATAAAACGCCTAGCTCCATAAAAATGCGTACATGTCGGAGAATTTAATCCCTGGAAACGTGGAAACGTGCATTAAACGTCGCGACGGATTCATCGAAATGTGTTTTCCATTATCCCCCTGTTGGTGTAAAAAAAAATACTGCGCACAGGGCAGACATTCCCATTCGGAGGGAAAGAGGGGGGGTGATAGGGGACGATTTTTCCTCTCCTTCGAATGAAATCCTGTCTGAAAATCAGGGTAGATATTCGCGATTCTCCCCTGCTCTGAACACACTTTGTAAATGAATATATATATATATATAATATATATATAACTTACTGTTCTATTATATTCTCTAAAAACACTTTTTTCGACTCACCAACGTGACGAAAGTCGTTTCCCTGTGCAGTTTATTTTCAAAACACCTACGGGATTAGTCGGGTGGTATTGTCCCATTCAGTGGGCCCTACATCATGAAAATTATCCCACCAGGTGTCCAAAGCTCAATAAGATTGTGTATTATGACTGAGAATATTTTTTCATTTCCTTTTGTGTGATTTTTTATGGTTCAATTCATGATGCATTTGAACGTCCACTTTATTTCATTTAACTTCCTCCCCCCGCCCGCTCCCCTTTTCGCTCTCTCTCGTCTTATTCTGTCTCGTGTCAACAAACCTCTAGCGGCGGTGTTACACAAAGGGCTTAGTGGGGTGACAATGAGTAAACAATGAGACGTGGTGAGGTTAAACTCAAGGACGCGTGAAGAATTAGTTGATGTTTTCAAACTCATCCATTGCTACTTTTGAGAGAATATTTAATTTGACGGTGACAAGTTCTGGATCGCTTCGTCAAACCTGTTCCCGAATGGGAATGTAACAGTACAATTTAACGAGTAATGTGATAAAATCCTGAGGCTGATTGACCTTGATCCAGACATTGCTACAGGCTTTATTGGATGTAACAATTGCCGAGAGGAATATTGTAGGAGAAGTTTGAAAACATCGTCTCTCATCTTTGCCCAGGGGTCCTCAGAGCGCGTGTAAATGACAGCAATGGCAACCTTTTAGCTGACCGTCTCGTCTCGAGTTACAATAGACAGCCGTTGCCTATTGCGTAGCCGCAGTGTCTCTTTTTCTCGTGATTTTTCATTGAAAGCAACGTAGCAAATTCCTCCTCCCACATGAAACAAGAGAAATCTCAGAAGTTTTCCGTCGAATTTTTCCATCTCATTGATTTCCGTCTTACTAAACTGTTGATGGGTTCCACTGTGTGAAATGGCGGCTGATAGATAAGGTGTCGGCCAGTGCTTGTGTACTTAAAAATCCCATTAAATCGATACAATCAAGAACTCCCTTGAGACTAACGAAGGGATAAAAGAAAAAATAAATAAACTTGTTCTGGGTCCGATAACCCGTCAAGTCCGTCAACCAGTTGGAGGTTATACCCCCGTCCGCATAAAACAGACCTCTTCTTCATTGCATGGGCTCTTAAGAGTTATGATACTCTATACTTCTACCCAAGCTATATTGTTCCCGTTTGACCACATGAAAGAACTTCGTTTACCTTGTGCTCCGTTTTTTAAACATAATTTCTTTTATCTTTTGACGTTGTCCAACAGCTTTATAGCCCCTTTTCTCTTGGGATGGTAGTGAAACGGTCAGGTCAATCTTTATTTGCATAACGCTTTCCATATGATACTTTACGGAAAATAAGTTGAAAGGTAAAAACATACATTGGTAAAAAGGGCCATGGCACGTCAACGAAATTACGTACTTCAGTAGCTGTTATGTATCCCTAGGGAAACATCAGCATATTTCTAGATTTGTTATCTCCGCCTAGGGCTGGAAGTTTTGTAAGGATAGGCATACCATTGCTTCCCAAAGTTAACGAACAGGGGCTGCCCTTCAAGTTGAATAGATATCTCTCTGTAATTCACAATCACCGGTTCGTTAAGATAACTGAATCGATTATGATAATTGAATCCCTAGAAAGATAAATTCGGCCACGTGTCAAATTATTCACTGCATATTCAGAAGTATTATCTGTATTTCTCCATATCAACCATACGGGATTCATGACTACCATATGAAAGCTAGAATTTATGATTAACAAGATTATTTTATCAGAATAACACAACACGTTTTCAAGGAACTAGAAGACCTGGGTACGAAGAATGTATGATAAGAATTAACTTTGTAGTAATATATCGATTCAGGAGGTGCCCCTCATCTACTCTTAAACTCATTTTTCTAATCAATCCTAGCCTGGCGATAAATATGTCACTTGAGGTGCTGATCTCCCTTCTCAAATCCAGGCGCTCTTGTATGTGACCACTCAGAACAAACCGTCACCCGTCATCTTAGTATTTTCCTTCATTAATTCTTGAACGATTTCTATGAGCAATGACAGATGTACACGGTGATGATTGTGGAAATTTTCAACTAAACATATTTTCTGAAGCAGAATATTGCTAAGACCAAAAATGACTTTGAAGTCAACTAAGGTTAGGCCAGAGATCGTATAAGCAAAACATGGTGCACTCGATAATAATAGTGCAGTAGACGAGTGATTAGGGCGTAGAAGTAGTAATCGTAGTGTACCCGGTTCGATTACTAGTATCACCACCAATGATAAGGTTATATCAGCAGTAATCGTGGTAGGAATTTATTAAGAGCTCGAACATACAAAAAAAACCTATCTTCCGTCGTAAATTACTTATCATGAATAATTATACACTATTCTGGCGGGCAGGTCATTTATTCTGAATCCGTTTGGTTTGATCAAACTCGGATCCCTCCTGTCCAATAAAATCTGAATTAGCACCAGAAATCACATTTTAGGTCAGGACTTGATCCAATTAGCATATTACTTGCTGATCAATAGTAAACCTTAACCTGATCCAATCTTAATTCAAACCCGGCCAAAATTTCACAAGGATCTCACTCTTCACCCCCTTTGTTATACCACACATGTTTTGAAATTTGTTAATATGTTGAGTTGAAGAATTTCGAAAACCACAGAGTTTATTTCTATGCGTTACACTGATACTGGTTTTAACTGAGGGTGAACTTGATTACATGAGATTGGGTAGTGAAGTAGTTCGGTACGGTAGGCATGCAACGAAATGGAGCTAGAGGGGAGTAATAGATACAGAAAAGCGCGAGAGAGGAGAAACGAGAGTACGTAGAGGGTTGGGTTCCTATATGCACTTCAACGTCGTGCCACGAATTTTCCTTGTTGAGGATTTAGCATAATTCCGTAGAGCCAGCGCGCGCGCTTGCCAAAAGAGAAGGCGAGGGTGATAGAGAGAGACACGCAAGAAGTCTCCACTGTATATACAATTTCCCTCCTCTCCTTCTTCCTCCCCCCTTCTCCGTTGGCACTCTAACCCATTCGTTTTGTCTCTGTTGCACCACCTATCGGTCGTTTACGTTCCACCTAAGGCAAGCATAGCAGTAGACCCTCACAGCCTCCCGTCCTCTTCTCCCTCGTACCACGACAACGTTGGTCCATTTGGTTCGCAGTTTTACTGGTTGCCATGGCAACTCGGCACCCTATTCTTCCACAACGTCCACTGTTCGTATATTTCATGCCAGCGTCCTCCTTCCTACACATTCCAACCTACCCACCATCATACACTCCAAACCGATTTATCCATCTATTCCCCTCTCCTCTAGCACCTTCAATCCACTGCTTGATCTCCATGTCGTCCGTCCCTCGTAACGCCCTTTGCCTTCCAACTTGGTTACCTATATTGTCCCCTTTTTTCCGTTTCTCATCATTGAGCTAGAGGATTAATAGAGGTGCGTACATCAGCGCGCTCGTTAAAAACGCAAAACTAATGCCTAGTTTTGGTCAGACTTTATAAGCTGGGGATTAGAGAAATTTGCAGAAAAACTATTTATTATTGTATTAATTAAATTATTGTATTAATAATAAAGTTATACCAGAGGGTAATGAAGGATCATTTGGCAATTTATCGCTCAATGCTATGAACGATCTTGACTCACTAACAGCCTCTCCCTTCCTTCCACATGAAACTAGATGCCGGTACGTTGCATAATATTCGAGAATTCCAAGTCTTGAGCAGGCTCTCTATTCGATGACGATTGGAAAGCGTAGATACCAAAGTTTACAGGTTCAATTTAACCTGGGTTACAGAGGATAATCATGCAGGAACGTGAAGCAATCAAGAGTCACGTGAACATGTTCCCCCCCCCCCCCCCTCCCCTCTCTCACCCAACTCCTCTAATACATCCTATTCCACCATGTGCTACGAACGACAACGTAGGAAACCGCAATATGATGTGTGCACGTTTGGCGCGTACAATAATCAACGGGGGTTTGGAGGTGCCTCACTGCTTTCACGGCAAAATCCTACCCTTTCATATGTAGACATTCGTGGTTGGATCCTACACTTGGACGAATTGGCTTTCACTAACACATACACTTACACAGGTATGCCCTTCACGATAGCAGAGCAAAGTGGAAATACAAGGCATCCCCTATTCTCGTTGGTCATCCCTATCTCCTTCCCCCTCGTCATCACTTGAGTCCTGAAATTCCTGTGGGATCGCGCGTACGTAGACTAATCGAATTTACGGGGAGGGTATGGAGGTGCACCCTGCTGTCTTTTGGTTCTCAGCTCCGCTGGACACTGCCGCTCGGTCCATTTAACACCAAGAGGTCATCCACATTGCTACGGCTAGTTTCGTCCAGAATCGACTCAAGTTTCGTCCTAGCCGTAGTTTACCAAATGTTGTGGCCAGATCCTTCCATACTCTCATTTCAAAACCTTGTCTAATGGAAAAGTTGGGCAAATTGAACAATGCAGAAGGCGCCCACCAGTTAATATCCACTGCATAAATCAATATTCACTACTTCCGTATCGAGTGTCCAAACCATCATGACGGTTGTTAGTATGCTACGTTGAATTTCGAAACGGTGACATTTCTGATGTCCAAATGGAAATCATCAAGGGCTTTCTGATGATACCACTGAAAATCCATTGAAGCTCCTCTCCACTCCCACAAATCACTAAACGGAAAGGAGATTCGGTTATGTAGAGAAACTGGATCGATAGGTAAAGGGACGAGCTGGTCAGTTTAGGGGGGGGGGGAGGATGTGATGGATATATATCGTACTATCGAGAGAGTAAAGCTTCTTCGTTCGTATAACCCACTCACTCATACTCTTCAGTCCCTTCGAATGTGTATACAGTGAAGGCGTTTTCGAGCGACACAGAAACGATTTTCGTGAACGGGCTATCTCGAAGCCTCCCCCAATCCACCCTTCGTCGAAAGCTAGTCTATAGACCAACCCAACGCCATGTATCGATCCTCGTGGATACATTATCGCTTGGGACTTCAGTACTGCATACAAGCTGAGAGTACCATACAACCGACCTCAAACTCAGCACAGCTGTGCTAGAGAAGAAGCTTTCATATTTCATACTGCGAGAAACGCTTGCCAAGCTAATGCGCTCTATTCCTTTCTCGAGTTTCTCTAGCTATTGCTACAATATGTATTTGCTTTTTGCTTTTTCTCTTCCTATTTTACACTAGCGTTTAACGTTAGTTCACCTCGTTCTCATTTTATACACCTGACAACTTCTGCAGGGGTACGTCAATAACCCTGACTTAGGGACTGGCGGGAAAGCGAGATGTCGATGATAAAAAACATGTTACCTGCCAGAGAGTATGTGACTATGACTGTATCTCATTAATTTCATAAAATTACTTCTGCATCATGTGAATATTCAAGTGAAGACGAACTTTACCGCGTTTTGTTTTAGACTGTTTATGAATTTTTCATTTTCTTTTTTCCGGTGAAGAATATTGAAACTATGAAAATCGTCTACATTCATTATGATTTAATATGAAAATACTCCGGTGATATCCAAACCTACTTAGGTCTTAGAATCATATCTTATGGTTCATACAAAGTGAGTCTGAAAAGTTCTCTATGGAGTTCTCTATTATGTGCTTAAGCAATGAGAAAATTTAAACCCAGTATAATCTCAAAGAAATATTAACACAGCTTATTCCTACTTTTTACTCGAGAGTTTAATACTATTGATGCTTCGAGAGTTACGTTATTATTAGAATCGTAATTTCGGAGTGCCACTGCTGAGTTTTGCTTATATGTACTTCATATAGACTAATTATAGACGTGAGTTGAATTTCATTGATTAGGTCTATTCTAGGCCTGTTTAGAAATTCATGAGGTCTACAAGCGTTTTCTTTCTTTTCAAAAGTTGTCGTACAATATTCTACAATGAACTCCACTGAACAATTCAACTCAGTGGGTGTCGAGAACTACCTCAGCTACACTTATGAGTGAAAGAGGGTTCAGAATCATGATAGTTTCACCCAGTGACCTACAAAGCAAAACCCCTATGGTTAAGAATCCTTGTGGAAGATTGATGAAAGAAGATTTCACTCTTCAAAGACCAATGGAATTTCAGATGTTACGAGAAGATAGAGGAGAAGATTGATCATATCACAGGAACTGAGACAACCGAAATCTCGGGATAATGGAATTGTGGAAATATTAGCCCTAGAAATAAACTACAAATATAGAGCGTCTAGAATCCGGAAGTCACGTGATTGTTGCGTGTTTACATACAACGATTAATCTAACCTATAGAATGCCGCATTTGGTTAGGCGGATCGACATTTCGGTACGGGACTGAGCTTAAACGATTAAATGGCTGTCCCAACGATAGCCCCATTTCATCCGTGGCAACTCGATTTTCGAGTTTCGACCCCTTCGATCCCGGAATATCCGTGAGTTCCGGTGGGTTTTCGCCTGGTGATTTCCATCTCCCTCGCTGTTCTAATGCCAATGAAAGCCCTAGGTTTCTCCAGAGTGAGGATCAATAGCCAAAGTATCACATGTATATGCAAGCTGAATGTACGTGGTACTATATATAACGCTGGTTGACGTGCAGGGCTCTGTTGGCAAACCTAATTCCATGCGGGATTCGCTAATCCTGGACTACCGAGCCGGTCATTATTCGGTGTCACGTGATCCTCGATGTTGGGCCCTAGGAAGTAGAATCTTCAATACCTCAACTAGTACACTTCGTCTAATCATTTTCTGGATTCCGTTCTGGTGGGTGATGACTTCAAGTGAGTTTTAAAAACTGGAGTGGCATAGACACATCTACACATCTAAATTCTGAATAGTTTTCGTCGTTCATTAAATACTCAAACTTTATCTCCGATTTGTATGCTCGAGGCGTTAGATAACACAAATTGGACAGGAATGAACTTTGAATTAGGTCGACTGTGAAAAATTGAGAGTTCGCTGCTTTGTTAGATGGAAATTAATATCCTCAAAATACAGGTTTTTTTATGAGGTGGGAATTCAGAGAGCAAAATTGGTGGGAAAACGTGGGAGTGTAAAAATAGGAACGTGGATTCGATTGAAATCCACGCTTGTCTCGGGCCAATAGGTATCGATCCCAGTGACTCTATTCAGCGACTCTCGACGGCGAGGGTGAGTTATACTACCACGGAGGGTCGGGTGCATTGCCATGGTAGAGTAACCTCCCTCGTACATACATAACTGCTGACTACACTGAGTCAGGGAGGCTGGTGATGGTGACGGTGGTGATGGTGGTGGTGGTGGTGGTGGTGGTGGTGGTGGTGGTGGTGGTGGTGGTGGTGGTAGTGTTGGTGGTTACTACACTGACGATGGTTCTGTGGGCTGTTCGGGGAGAACGTTGTGTGCTTGCGAAAACACCGATATCGTTATTTATGTATCGCACTCGAGCCCTGAATGGTGGTAGAGGTAACTCCAAAGCTATATCCCATCGTCATGGGGTTGCTTGGTGCCCTTTGTGCACTAGGTTCACCCCCAACTCCCAATCGTGTGTATCCGCGTGTATACTCCAACGCTGTGAGTAGTCAACCACACCCCTCACCAAGCATAGAAGAGCCACTTCGAGAATTCTCGGATTTTTGAGTTCAAAACTTCTTTCACACGAAATCCATACCTAATACTCTGATGGTGCTTCTCTAACAGATCTATCCCCCTTCAAGTGTCAGGAATGCATCTTTCAAGGGAATCCAAGATGACCCCTCCACTCGCACGAACACCCAGAAACTTTGAAATTCGACGTACTTTCTTGCCTCTAACGGTAAGAGACGTTCGAATCGCAAGGAAATCCTTTTACAGCCACTTGACTTCAGCGCACCTCAGTACGACCGCCACCATCACATCAGCTGCTGCTTCGAAATTCGGAGGAGGAGGTGAAACGAATCCTACAGAGCCATAACGCTTTTATTCCCTAGGCCAACGTTGAATGTTTTATGATGTGGCCCCGTGGGTGAATTAGAAATTGATAGAGGGTACAAAGCGCATGCGCCTCGCCGCTTCAAAAGTAGCTAGACGTTAATTTTACGCTTTGTGATTAGGGAGGTGTAGAGAGTAGAAGGAAAACTTCATTTTTCTACTCTCCCTATTCTCTGAGAAGAAAATGAGGAAGTGTGCGATGGCAGCCGTTGAGCTTTTCAAATCGGAGGAAGGGAAAAGGGAGAGATGGAGGATGAGTCAAATGCTGAGAGGAACTTGTCGAAGATTTTTCAAGCGAGCCTGGCAACTTTTCTTTACGCTGTCTGCTTGGCGTTTCGCTTCTGGTGTCTCCTCCTGACTCCCTTTTCTCGAGATACTTAATTTTTTTTCATTTCTTTTCGTCAATTCTATTTTTACTTTTTTCTACTAGTCTATCCGCATTGGGATTGCTGAGTCGATGCTTCTTTTTGCGGAACGCCGCTTTCTTCTTTTGCTCCGGCAAACGTAGGGCAGTGATTAGAGGTGATTTCATTTTTCCAGTTGGAGTCCATGCCCCTCCAACTTCCACTTCGAAACGAGTTCTCATTATTATAAAGTCACTAACGAACCGCCAAAGCCCCTCTCATTTCTCTCCACCTCTCCCCAATCTCTGTCTTCCCCAGTTCCATCAGAAATACTCTCGCTGTCTTCCACTCTTATATTTCATTGCTATTCAGCTTCTCACCCTTTACTACTTTGGAGAAGTACCTCTTCTCTTCCCCCACCCAGCGAATCGATTTTCTTTGCAATCGAAAGCTCCCCAAGATTGAGCCAATTACTACAGAAATACCAACGGCTGCATTCCAACTGCGAAACAACACTGATCGATACTACCTTTATATTTAATTGAGGAAATTCACCCACGACTATTCGCACTATTTGGTTCTCTTCATTGTTTTGAATTTTTGTTCAACTATAAATCCATTCCTTATTTCGAAAACTTGAGATTTCTCAAATTACGAAGTAGGTGAATCATGTAGTTTATTGGGAACACTTTTACTGCAGTTTGGGGGTTGGTTTTCTAAGAGCGTTGACGTGAATTGACTAGGTATATATTCGGGAGTCGTTTCCGAAGATTGATCGAGAACATATTTGTAGGATAGTATTGCAAACTCTGCAAATTGTGGGAAAAGTAAATGATTGACTTTGTGAATTTCACATTGTTTTCATCGTTCTTGTAATTTGTAACTCCATGCCACTTTTTGGGGCGAAATTTCTGATGAAATGAAAGCAGGAAAATATTCGACTGTAGTCTCTTGTCTAATGAACGCGAGATTGTTATTGCACCAGGGCTCGTCATGAATATGTAAATTCTCGGTAGAAAATTCAACGTCCCAAGTATAAGTGGAGGGAGAAAACGTATAGACAAGCTCACTCTAGTTGAAATATACGTCTATCCCTTTTTTGGTTTCAATTCATCTCCCTCTGTCTTCCTCTTTTCTACCTTTCCCTTCAAAAATCCTTCACCATCGTCGAATAAGTTCCACCCAAAAGTAAGATTAACGTATTCGTGATCCCACGCCGGCCGACCGCCCGCGGTTATTTCCGGTTAGTTACGCGTTACTCACTGAAATATTAATTCTCATTCTCGTGAAGCGAGACTGCCAACTTTTGCAATGGTGGAAGGAGGGGCCGAGGGTCCCTTGTCTTCGCCATTTCACAATTCCTCGTTCCTTCTCGTTCGACGCCTCTATATACGTTCCACTTCCTATACAAGTTTCGTTCAATGGCATCTGTAATAATCGAGACAAAGAGTACAAGCTATTGTTGAGCAATTAATTTTTTAAATGTCATCAAATATGGGGGTTATGTATGGTAATCATTGAAGTTAGAAATTAACTGTCGAGATTGAAAGTTCTCGAAGATGAAAATAAGAGAGTCAAAAGACGGATGGTGTTAATTGTACGAAGTCTATAATCTTATTACTGTTCCCGTCCTATCCCCCACTGAGCAGAAAATTTGTCTGATATTTTTGTGATATCCTTAGTCATTCCAACCTGCGATACAGGTGGAGGCAAGTAAAGACGTTCTTCTCAAAAAGATTTGTTTTACCTCGGTGTAGAATTAGAACGGTTCAAAAATTGTTAAATTTAGAAGCCCTCTGAGTGTTCCTTTTTATTTCGCATCGATCCTTTTCAATGAGATTCCGGATATCTGAAGAACACAGCCCGTGGCCATACACCACCACGGTCGTTCAAGATATTGTTTTAGGACTCCCCGTATGCTCTCGCATCAAGCTCAGGAATGGACTTATGGGGGATGACCGGTGATTTCGATTTCAGCCAAAATGGACATCATAGTTCCCTCTGGTTGTCATTCTATGCCGATTCCACACCCCTCAACTAAGACCCTTCATCGTTTTACGGCAGATAGTAAATTTTCCCATATGTGCGTGATGCGAAACGATATAGCTCCACCGGGTCCTTGCTTCAATGGACATAGTTCTATATGTACAGATGTATACGTGTATGAGTATTTCTGAGTGCTTGGGAATGGGCATTGCCAGTCGATATGAATTTACTCTCAGTGGAAATGAGCGTGAAGGCAGACGCAAGTTCAATAACTAGACGTGGATTCAAGCTCTCCGCTTGCCAAAATTGATCTGTAATTTTGCAATCATCAAAAAATAGGGAAGCAAAAGTATATGTGTAGGTTAGGTACTTTCCCTTGTCTCAGCTGATTACAGATTATAGGTGGATTTAAATGGGTTCTCTCTGGCCCTCAATACATCGAAATTATTTGCACAAGCAACATCGATGTAGGTCCAGAGAATTACTTGAAAAACCGTTGAGAAGTGATTGCTGCCTTGCTCTAATGTCTAAATAAATATTCAACGGTGGCACGATCGCTACGTCAGTTATAAAATGTCCGAGTTGATCGATGGTTGTTCATTCTTTGGGCTTTAAACTGCTGTACCACTACCAGGAACTACGGGCATTTAAAGGTGAATAGGGAGACTCTGAACCATTGGAAGTGTCGAGATGGCAGTTATACCGGATTGAAATAAACGATAAATTTGGATTTGAGAAGATAGCGCGGGGGTGGATACGACTAATTTACCAAAAGCGAACGAGCCCATCCTGAGCTTTTCTGAGAACCCCTAAAAACGTACCTTCGACTGCTTAGAGTGATTTGTAACGTCTTGCAGTCCCACTCGTTTCGGAAAAAGCAGAGCACCCCTCGCAATCGAGAACGGTTATCCTCGTTATCGTTGACGTTTTCCTCCCTTGAAATTAAACACTGTCGTGTATACAAAGTCGGTTAGTGGCATTTGCTCCGAACCCCACACAGTTTAATTCCCGAGGAAAAAAAATGTTTATAACGATGGATTAAGCCCATATCTATTATCATAGTATTTTATTATCCAACTTGATGAAGCCTTAATAAAAATATCCTCAGTATTTTCATGACTTAACTCATTACTCACTCATAAAATTGGTTTCTCTGATGGAGTAAATAGTGAGAAAGGCGGTAATAAAAAACACACGAGCCAATTTCTGAAATCTCCTGGGAACAAAAAGGGAACAGCACTTAATGAGCATTAATGAGTTAATAAAATGGACTTTCAGACTGAGCGAATTGAGAATAACATCAAGACAAATAGTACGAATATTACTGGGCAAAAAGCGAGAGTAGGCTAGTTTCATAATTATTATAACTCATAACACATAAACATAGACCAATTTATATTCAAGTAATATCGCGTGAAGTGTGACCCCATCACGCACGAAAACAAAAAACTCCAGGTACGTGGTGAAAACCCAAACCCTCACCGCCCGTTCCCCACAGCGGACCATTTTATGTAGGTGAAGCTAAAGCACTTGTGGATAAAGATCTTTCTGTACTCACTCGTGCTTATAATTAATCAGCATTTCGTTAAATTTCAACGGATCAATCGTTTTGATAAGCGACACTTGAGAAAAAAAAAGAAATAGTAGAGGTTAACATGCCATTGGCCTTTGGCGTATACTGACGACAAACATGGTGGATTAAGGATAGAAGTGAAGTGGTAGATAGCTTTTGTAGCCAAGGGGTTCTGTTGGGTTATGGGTTCGGGGTTTGTGCTCTCATTGCAATCACCCTCAGTTGTGCAAACGCTGTAATCAGGCGCATTAGCGATTTGGAAATGGATCAATGTTTATCGATGACTCTCGTGTATCATATTATCACGATTGCCGTGTCAATTTTTTTTCATTGCTTAATTAACATTGACTCAAACTCGAAATTGTTTACCAATTGCTGATTAGATAACGCTGTTCTGGCACAGGGCAGGGAAATACAATCTGTGAGTTGAGTTTTTCTCCCATGTTCTTCAATAGAAACATAAATGTCATCTCTACTTCAACAGGGGACTATTACTGTGCAATAACTTTTGAAGTTTATACAGGTCGCAACGTAAAGAAGAAGTCAAACTTCAACAACAGACGCCAAGTCGAGTTTCTCTGTACCAACAATATGTTACAATTTATCGACTCTATTATAGTATTAGAGTCACATTCAACATTATCACTCATTCAGCTGAACTTTCAATATTTCCCACGAGACAAATCAAAATTTTACTTCTAAAAATTTGCACTGCTTTATTAAAGAACAGGAGAAAAATACCTAGTATATAATACCAACTAACTTTTCAGTCACTCGACGCGAAGCGGGGTACTTTTTCGACACATTGAGATGAAAAAAGTGGATTTTGACTCGGGGGATTATATTACTCGCCAAAAACCATTTTTTTTCACTTGCTACGAAACATACTATTATCTCCTCTAAAATCGACATTTTCAAAGAACATGAGCCATCTTTGCATAGAATTGATCGTGAAATTGTTTTAGAAAAAGAGGAAGGGGCCCACTTTTTGTACTTTTAATTAAAGTCATAATATTTAAATTCAAGATTTTAGTGAAAGAATTAAAAAAAAACACTGATGGATCACAATTTTTAGGTTTTTACTATCTTTCTTGACATGAAAAAAAATTGCCATTTATTTTTCCTGGAAGCAATAAACTCAAAGAATAAACTGAAACAATCCAACCGCGTACAAATAAATTATTCCACAATCAAAATAGTCTTCTCCATTTAAGTGTAAAATGGACGAGATTGTAGTATATTATATAGTAGAATTTGATACACAAATGGATATATATTCTTTGTAGTCGAGGATAGTTTCCTGTGAATTATTATATCGAACTTCACAAATTAAATCTCAACGATCTAATTATTCCCTTCTAAGACTCTCTCCCTGCAAACCAGTTACAACCCGATTCCATTTCTCTCTCCCCATTGTCTACGTCCTTCACGCTTTACTGTCCTACTGGGTGGGCAACAACTGGGAGATAGCAAAATGTTATGTCGGCATTAGTAATGCAAAAAGACAAGAGACAACCCTGGATATCTTGGTTGAACCAAGAGAAGTACACGAGTAACTTTGCCGTCTAAAAGTTTATGGCTGACCTTATTTCTCTCGATCGCCAGTTTGCGGGTGCGTTTGAATTTTTTATATCTCAGCCGAGTTCGCCGCATTGTTCTAGATGGTTTGGTGAACATACACTGCCATAAATTGTACATTGAATTACAATCGTCTAGTCTCCCTTTTTTCTCCCTCATCATGTGACATAATTCAACTTCATTACACATGGAATGTATTTTAATTCGAATTATATGAGCATTATCTCTCGCGCCTCATAAAATTCGTGGTAGGAAATCATTTCTAATTTCATCAAAATTATATTGGAGAGGGAAAAGAGTATAAAGCAAAGTAGTTGTCTCGCATTTGAACGAGGGTGAGCAGGAAAAACTGAAGGGGTTGGGTAAAACAATCGCTGAGCTGGAACTGTCGAGTTGGGGGTGAAAGCAAAAGTGAGAAAGACCCCTTTGTGTACCGATCGATTTATTACTATTGGGACATACATATATCTGAGCTTTTGGTGATGTGAGATGGATGGGATATGTGTTTTCTCAAGTGGAAATCATCGAGCCAGTGCCAAGCAGGGGAAAACAATGAAAATAAATACTATCCTCTTCAATCCCCGATTAATCAGACTCAACAAACAAGTATTGCCAATCATTGCTTCGCCCTCGTTATTTAACAACATTCAATTGAAATGTCAGAACCTTTCCTTAGTCTTCTGCCAATTCAGTAGAAACAGGATAAAGAAAAAATTCAATGGTTACGACTAGATTACCGAGAGTAGAGGGACTATAAGACAAAAGCAGAGAAGTTATACGATGGAAAATCAATTGCGGCCAAGAGTTCACGGGGTCATGCAGAGCAGTAAGATAACTGGTGGGATAGAACTGGCGGAAAAAGCCCTGCCAACGCACAGGAAACACTGTGTCTTTCACCTCTTGAAATGCTGAGATGAATACAAGTGGGGGGGTGAGAGCTTTTGTCTGTTCATTGAACTTTCACACAAAATATAAGTTAACCTTTTCAGGGGCATAAGATATTCAGTACTGCAAGAGGCTGCCAAGGAACTTGGCACTTAGTGAACGTCGTTGCGTAAAAAATATGGTATGGGTCTTCTCGTCCTAGTTTTAGTGCGCAAAACGGTGGAGATAAAATGTTACAAATCATCTATCCCTCTAAAAAGGGAACAATTTGTTCTATTTTTTATACCTGCATATCAAATATTAATGGATATCAGTTGAGAAATGTGGAAAAAGTTTGAGTACACTTCATTCGTAAAATTTAAAAAAAAATGAATTTTATGATATTCCAGTGAAGGCAGTGAGTGCATAATGCATGCTGCTTCCACTAAAAGATGTAGATGACGTATTTTTAACGCGCTCAACGAATTAGAGCAACGAGAGTAAAACAAAGGACACTGCGAACCGTGAGACAGGCAATAGGCAATAGGCAGTGGGTGGATACACTAGCAAATGTGAATGTGTGTGAGATTGAAAAAGCTGAAAAGAGAGGGCCACTGGTAGATAGGTGGGCGCATGCGTTTGCAAATTCAATGGTTGTTGGATAAACGTAACAATAAAAAGACGGGAATCTAGATTTGTCTCCGAACGTTGGTTGTAGTAAAGAACCGGGAAGAAGAGAGAGAAATGTGAGACTACTGCTAGATACTGTATCTTCTCCTTTCTTCCACTAGTATTCGCTATTATTCTGATTAGATTCAAGCTAAACTACACCGTAATTTCAACGACTCGAGGGGAGGGGGGGGGGGGGGGGGGGGGGGGGGGGGGGGGGGGCGGGGGGGGGGGACAGAGAGACCTTGCAAAGTCCGCCAATGCTATAAGGTCCACTTGTCCCCTGTTTTTTCCCGTGGCTTTTCCACCCCACATTTCCGGCCCTTCTTTCACTTTTCTCTCACTTGTTTCACTATTCTCTCTATACTTTACTGTCTACTCCAACTCACAACGATACAAGTTTGGCCTTTGTCATATCACATTCAAGTTTCTTTGTCCGTTCTTTTGTTTTTGTTTCTATCCTCATTCTGCAATGTCTGTACGAGTCAGAAATATTCCCATATCATTTTAAGAATACATGGTGGTTGATGTGGTTGTTTTCAACTTGCTATGTCAAGTTCCATTCCAAATGATTATTCCGAGAATTTGAAAGAACCGATTGACACAATTGTTTCTAAGGTTATTGTCAATTTTTTTTTAGAAAATATTTTTACCCTTAAATATGGGAGGAAATTTTTCGTGTTTTCATTCATGCATTGTGACATAATACGGAGACGTTGAAGTAGTGGAAAGTAACAAATGAAATAATTTTCGTATCCAAACATTAATTCTAAAAATCATGGGACATCCTTCCAAAGTATTCCATTACAAATCTGCGAAAATTTAAATTCACCAACAATTTATCGTCAAAAATTTAAATTAATCTAATTGCAATTAACCGGCCTGCCTGCAATTTCATGTATTTTCCCAGTGACATCTCCCACAACAATGAAAAAAAAACAACAAAAAAAGATAGGAATAACGACTGGTGCACGTACAAATGACTAAACCCGTCGACGACTCTCACATGTGCGTAAATAACTCTCGCACACATTACGCATATCCGCCACACCACAAACACGCTGTTAGAATATATACGATGTGAAATCGATGCGGTAAAACCTGAGGAGGAAAGGGATGACTCGCAGTTGGAGAACATTTGCATGCCTGACTGCGATATCAAAAGACGACCATGTACCCAGTCCTCATCTCTCTATCTTTGTCTCATTTGCTTGTGCGTGTAGAGCGTTTGTCAGGTCGATGACCCAACTGAGTTAAGTATTTTTAATGGACAGTCGGTACCGAGACCAAAGGCCTTTTTACCGACCAATCATTGCATGATTGACGCTACATTAAGTGTTCATCTTTGATTGGAATATAATAATCAAATAATAATGCTTGAATTCTCGTTTTGGTTAATACAGTTACAAGCAAGTTTTGATGAATCTCAATAACAAGGATAAATTAAGACAATTGTAATTACTAGTTCAATTCTCTATTTCCGGTTTTGAGGATGGAAATAGAACGGGATATTCTCTGGCGTAAACCATATAGTCTGTAATCTGAAAATATTCGGTCAGTGAAAATATTGAGAACTGACTTTTGAAACGATCTAAACAATAAGAAGAGTTCGTAAAGTTGAAAAAATGGATAGATTTACGATTTATTTCTACATGTATTTGTCTGAGTACTTCCATATAACTTTTTTTCCTGAAATGTGGAAAAATTTTCTCGATTTTAGATGAAGAATGTTCGCAATTATAGTTTGCCGTACGGAGAAAAAATTCCTCATGCTTGCAAAAATGATTTTGCGGTAAATGTTTAGTAAATTCACACCATATATTGTACCCAGTTTCCGGGTGTACGCGACCGCGGGTTTACGATCGATAATCCCCCCAAATAAACACCGTAAATGGATAGCCGAGTATCTCTCGTGACCAGTGTCGTGAGATTAGTGACAGTAGTTGGATTTCACTACATCGTGGCTGAACATCCATTTTGAGTGGAATATGTGTCTCGTGGAACTCCCTGATATGTGTGCGAACTCCGGAAGTGCGGTTCAGACTATCATGGCTACCTATGTGATTCTTTCATTTGAACTTAATACTGAACACCATCCACCTCACCGCACCGATACCACGGCCCATCTACTAATTTAATCCATTCGTGAAGAATTTATTCTTCAAATAAGGAAGTTTTCTCAAATGTTTTACTGACAAACGGGTCAGAGAGGCAGAATGAGTTCATTTTTAGGGACATCAGGGTAATGACTTTGATCATCCGTCTTTGGGTTGTACCTTATCTATATCTGTATCAACATGTGTTGTCTTTGGGGCCAGATACACCGCCACGTCCACGCCGTTGGTCCTGGACAACGAACAGAGCGGCGAAGTAGGGCATTTAATTGTCTATTTAAATTTCCGCGCACCGGTACGCATGGGAAAGGTAAGCACAAACGCGATCAGGTAGTTCTATGGAAATTTTTACCTGGGATGAGGGACGGAAAATTGGATTGAATCTACTAAACATTTACTAAATTGTTTTTATCCAAAAATAAGTCATTGGTCCTCCTCTCAATTACCATTTTTCCATCAGAATAAGTGCAAAAATAAGTCATTGGACCTCCTATCAATTACCATTTTTCTATCAGAATAAATGCAAAGGGGAACTCTATGGAATCCACCCCAGTTCTTTCATCACAACGCCTGTTCTAATACACATAGTCCCCCGGAAATCTCTTCTTGTCGTTTTTTTCACTCTCTCCACAGGGCCACCCCCGTCGCGATACTCATTCTCCCGTGCCCCACATGGTGAGGCATGTGTCATTATTTTCGCGCTGCAACTATTTTCGTTTTGCTGCCGGCAGTGACACTGGCACGTGCTGCCTTCAGAGATACCAATACGTGCAGAACCACCGTTCACATACACATGTGCGAAGGATACTCATAGAAAAAAGAAATAAAAATGAGCGACAGAGAGAGAGAGAGAGAGAGGAGACAGAGAGAGCGTTATAATACTCGTGGACTTCGGGATATACCGCGGAGGGTGAGAGGATGCAAGTTGCATTTGTTTTCATTAAAATACCGGCATCGGCGTAGCCGTTTGTTTGCCTCGACAGACTATGTATAGTGGAGTATACACTACACACGTGCCACCACGCTCCCCTTCGAATATTGTATGAGTTTATTCTCTATTCCCAAACGATGACAATAGAGGTTGCATTATGTTGGATGATTTTTTTGGGCAGAGATGATCGCTTCATCGGCGCAAACAATGTTATTATTGTGTCATCTGGCTTCATTATAGTTTAATAATGTCTTCTTTACGCTTTGGGGAATACTTGTAGAATTAATCATTTTGGGTTTTTATTGATTAATTAAATTAAGGGAGATGACTACTAACATTTTAATGTTTTGCATTAGAACATGGAATATTCTCGCATGATTAGTACTAAAATAATCTCGGACTTAAATTTGGGGGCTGAAACAAAATGATTTCGCCCCTTGAATATAACTGAAAATGATTGAATCACCTTGGAATTGATATACAATCTTTGGAAAACGGGAGTATCAAGTGATTTTTATCTTATATATATTTTTTTTATTTATTTTGTATTTTGTGATTCCTTTTATTGCAGAAGGCTCTAAAATTTAGTCTGAACAACCACTCCATTTATAAAAATGTGTTTTTTGCATTGAAATATTGAAAAATAATAATTTTTTTCCGGGCCAAGAGAAACTTTGCTCGTATTTTGAAATGGAATAATTCGTTATAGTTATCTTATATTTAAGCACATGTGAACTATAGTTTCAGTCTATGTTACGACTTTCCTGTGCGTATGAGTTAATCATTTTAGCAACGCAAAGATTCTGAAAGGACAAAAAAGCACACCAGTGGAAGTAAAGTACGTGAATTTTATCATCTCTGGTCTAGGCATAAATTCCGCCACGTGAAAATCCCACCGTTTCATCACACTCGTTTCATTTTCTCAAAACACTGGAAAAATAAATCTCCGCACTCAACAGTTGAAGAATGTTCTTCCCCTTTTTCGTACAACGAAAAAGTCACGTCTGTTTGTCCTTTCGTACGGCATGCAGACGCATAAACAAACCAATAAAGCTAAAAATACAACGGACATAAGATTTTTTGAATCCCTAAAAAAATAACATTGGAAAAACTTGGAGACTAACATTCAATCATTAATGGAGCTGAAAGTAGACTCCTATCGCTTTCATTTTGGTGGTTTATCCAAGGAAAACCGGAAATGAAACTCAATCGAAATACGATTGGTTGTGGACGAAAATGAAAATCGGCCTGCGGCTGCCGAATATCCCATTTTGTAGTTTGGCCAGGTGCACCTCTATATTTCAATGTTCATTTGGCTTGACAAAAAAATTACTTCCATCCTTTGAATGGTTTAAGGATGCCATACGAATGGTCTGGTACGAAAATTGAAATGTATCGAGCTTGATGAATCAATATACCGTTAGCTCAAAAGAGATGATACATGTATGAGTATGAAGACCGTGCTAATTCTATCGACCGAAAAAAAATAATTTATTCATTATATATAATTTTTGATTAATTACTTCAGAGCCTTTCATCCGAAATTTAACTTGAAATATTCATTCCCATATCGGGAGTTCAGGAGGAGATAATACACTGGATAATACAAAGATATAAAACGCAAATTAGATAGATATTTATGGTACAGCAATGGAAAACAATAAACTGACAGATGGAAAAGTAGAACAGTAAAATGACAATTTCAAACACAGACAATCTATTGGAAAACACGCTGGCATATTGTTTGGTATGATTTTATTTTATATTTTGGTAAATTATCTGATCTCTAATGTGTTGTATTTTGGCAGTCTGGAAAAAATTGCCTAATCTTCCCGTCAAATTGCCTGACTGCTTAATAAAAGTTATCTAGACGGAGATAATTTTTCATGAAGTTGTTCCATTTCAGTGATTATTTGGCCAATTTTTCTTGAAAGGCCGTAATCTAATATGATTATCAATTTATCAGATAATTTTGACGAAAATAATTCTCTCAGTGAGCATTGCTAATTTATTAGATATCCTCCACAGAAACCATTTTTCATTTATAATTTATCTCTCCATGTGTTGGACGTCTCTCTTATAAACGTTTAGAGATGTATATATCATGCTCTTTCATTATTTTCTGCTAGTCGCCGTTACATTTTCAAAACCTTTTCATTCCGGAAACTCAAAGAATTCGTAAAAATAAAATTGGGCATGAACTAAATTTGATGGGATAGAATTTGGAAAATGCCGAGTACCGGGCTCAATATTGATCGCTCAACCCCCGCTATCTGTAGTGCGTCAGCTTGACACACAAAACGCCCCAAAAAATGTACTAAAAAAATCGAGTGAATCTCGCCTGTTATTTCATTTATGCATTTCTCGTGTATAAATGCATGTGGTACAGAGCGGTGACAAATTACAATTTCGCGACGAGTAGGTGGTGGGAGGAGTAGAGCGAGGCTTGACGTTACCCTGCGCATATTTGGAAAATTTGGTGGACTCGACCGAGTTTACCAATTAATTCGTAAATCGATCGTAAATTGAAACCAGCTAGGGAGAGAATACTCTGCTTCAAACATTATGAATATATCTCGCGTAACAGCATAGACCATAAAATAGTGGATTCGATGTTAGAGTACATTCGCCCTACAGTTCGCAAAAAATATTCTACTGATTAAATTTTATTTTTATTTTGTCAAATAAAAATTTGAAAAAGTGCCGATATTGATAGGATTTAATTTTTCGTTACCGAACAAATCATGTTGTATTAATTTTCCAGCATCGAATAGATTTAATTAGTCATATGAAAAATCTACAAACACATCATAAGAGAATATGAAAATCATTTGAAAAGAATAGATTGACGTAATTCCTATTGAGTCCACAGTGTACAGCTGGATATAGGAAGAAGCCAGAGATCCAGAGAATACTCGACGTACGACCCCGATGTGTACTTTCAACAGAGAAGGGTGAAGAGAAGCGGAGAAAGAGGGAGATGGAGAATGTCGGTGAACGGCAGAAAGAGCGTGAGAGGGAAAGAGGGATAGAGTTGGACGTCGAAGCCGGAGGTCCGCTCGAGTTCCAATCTGTGCTGCTCGAATCGATAAGGCTCTACGTCTCTGCCCGGTCGACGTACGGTTGAGAGAAACGAGGGAAAAAGTGAAGGAAGAGAAGTGCGGAAAAGAAAGGGGAAGGGGTCGTGCAAAAACAAACCGAACAGAGTGAAATAAAAAAAACAATATGTAAAAAAACACGAATAAGGAAAAATAAAACAGGTGCTTTTGACTTGGTAGCACATTTTCCCGGGGGCTCAAACACCATCTGGATTAATTCTCAGGCTTATCCGCCAACACTTCAAAAAACAAAATGAAAGAACATGAACAAACAAAGCGTGAAAGATTAATTTATGAGGAGGTAAAAGAAAAGAGAGCGGAGACATTTTTTTTTACGAGCTGTAATAAAATTTTTATGATTGGAGGAAGAGGCTGGCATTGCTAGACGCATCAAAGACTGAGGGCGTGGTGGGGGACGACGAGTTTGAAGGATAACCACGGGTATATATGGAGGCAGGGTGGGTCCGAAAATCTGTGGAGTGCGCGCCAGAACTCTCAATCGCTGAAAAAACATCTCGAAGCCCAACGGAAACAATGATGCCGAGACAAGTGTAACGTCAGCTCACCTGGCTGGTACATTGGTCCTCTATGTCTATAGCTGTTACGTACGCTTCTGTCATTGCACAATGGAAACACTTGAAAGCACGAGACACTTTAAACCACCATCATCCTTGAGACACCAACGATCTATTAACAAATTGCTTTTAAATCTCCGCTGT
The DNA here is from genome assembly GCA_030522865.1 of Psyttalia lounsburyi. Taxonomy (NCBI): domain Eukaryota; kingdom Metazoa; phylum Arthropoda; class Insecta; order Hymenoptera; family Braconidae; genus Psyttalia; species Psyttalia lounsburyi. Next base: position 5,712 of record JAPYZN010000360.1, on the reverse strand, counting down.
TTCTGACAGTCAACTAATTTTCCCTTACAAATACATTCACTGGTAATAATCCTGCACTTTATTGACACAGCTATTATTACTTCCGCATTCACGGGAGAGGAAATGAAAATAAACACAGAACCCCTTTGAAACTACCGTCAGGAGCAAGTCCCGAGTCCAGACATGAGATCCAGCATTCGGGGGAAAATTATCAACCATCAAGGCAGATGATTCTTCTGATAATAATTGTACAGTCAATCGAGTGATTCCAAAATTATGACAAAATAAAATAAAAAAAATTGTATAACAGTTGTAGTGTTATTAACCCGTGAATATATTATTATTATTGCGAAATAATAACGCACACGACACGAGAGCAGAAAGTGCACTGGTGGTCTTGGCTCCTCGTTCGACCCAAGTCGCGGCTCAACTCCCACGCGGCGCATGCGCGGGTCGTTATGGTATCGGTGCGCCGTCGCACCCGTCTACAGAACATAGAACGTAAAACCCCATACCGTCGTCTATCAACCCACCGTCGACGTCGCCGTCGACTCTACCTCTCTTTCTATCTCTTTTTCTCCTGTGTTTCAAAGCCCGCTCGTACCCCCCGCTATCCGCTCTCTCTCCTCACCGCCCCTCGTTTACTTCATCCCCTAAATCGGCACTCTGCAACCCACCCCAAGAGACTCTACCCTAACGACGCGACTACCCGGAAGAATGAACGAGAGGAAATGAGAGAAGTATAGAAGCGCTCTTCTGCCCGTGGCCACCCCTCGCCGCCCTCCATTCCCCCTCCCTAAGTCCTTACGCGTCAAATGTTCAATGTCCTTGGTACTCTAACTTACCCAGGGTCAGATCGTATTTGCTAAATTTGGTTATGAGTTTTATGGCCAATAGCCATTTTAGTGAGTTTGATGGATCTGGATTGTGTTCGACGAGTTTGACATTTATGGGAATAATTTTTATGCCTTGTTTTAATGAAAACGAAAGAGGAGCGTATAAATATAGATGGGGTACTCTGAACTTTCATGTTAGTTTTTGAAATATAATCAATGGAGCACTTGAAAAACAAATTATAGATGATTCCTCTCGTTTTAAATTAAATTATCAAAGTGCTACTTCGTGAATTACGTGAACTTACAAAATCTTAAAATCTCACTTATCTCCAATTTTCTCTGTTAACAAGATGTTTTGATACTGCCATAGAAAAACTAGGGGAAGTCGCGATTGTAGGAATGTAAACAAGGATGTTTTGCTCCATTAAGCCACGAGAGGTCAAAGCTTTGGGGTAATTCAGTTGGGATTTGTTTTGTCATTTCCTCAGACTCGAGGGTGGAGAAAGATATTTACAAATGATTAACAAAATCGAAACGACCCTCTTTTCATTAATGCTCCACAATCTCCAAGTGGTCTTGAAATTCCTTTCATGAGTAAATTTCAAAGTCGAATTATGTCAATGAAGAAAAAGTCTTCATTTCGAATGTCCGAAACAGATCGGACGAATATTCATTCTATCGTCAATGAAGCGCGTCTAGAAATTTTTCACCCGCATATTTGGACTGATTTTCTGTCTTTCGGCATCAACTGAAACACAACTCATGGGGTGTCTTAATTCCGAAATAAGACCACTATCAATCAACTTTTACTCAGTCACTTTCTAGTTAATTTGTTTTTTCAAGAGCATTTTATCGGAGTAATGAAGTGAGTCAAATGTCTACAAAAAAAAAATACTTGTGTTGAATAAATTTAATTAAGATAAGAAACGCAGTCGTGATCTTCTGTGAAAAAGTCGGGAATTTGCTGTCTGACTAGATACGTGATTACATATTTGATCAAAACTGGATCAGGGCCTGACTTCGAATTTGTACTTTACAGAGAGAAATTGATCGGTGGTCTCAACTCAAATGATAAGAGCACTCGTTGTGCTACTGTGAGGTGTTGCTTTTGATTCCCATCTAAAAACGTGCAAAATCGTTTCTCCCCAAAAATTGAATTTGATGATTGCCTGACGGTGAAGCAGCCGCAGTGAAAAATGCGAAAATTAAGACGTACCTGTTTGACTTTAATTTACACTCAGGCAATCCCGTAAGTCACGGATCACCACAAATTTTGAAAAAATAAACGAGTTGAGGAGGAAAATAAAATCAATCGCAGAAATGAGAATATTTATCTTCTTTAATTTAATGGCCTTCTTCATTTAATTATGAATGCACACTTTCTCGTAGCAGCATTCCAGTCCCCAGATGATCAGGGATTCCTGACAGGAGTGAACCAACGTAAAGGATCACGGCCACCCTCGGTCAGTCTCCGGCTTAATACTTAATTGGTTCTTGCGATTCGTTCGGACCATTCATTCTGCCTAACTGGCACGGCAGTTGAGTATATAACACCATCGGGTGAAAACCCACTACATACATGAAGCCCGTTGGGTTTGAAATTTTTTGTCAGTATTGGTGACGTTGATTTGGTTTTGTTACGGTTAGGCCCCCAAAGCTGTGCTGCATCACGTCGTAATGCAGGCTCTGTATCTGATAAACCAACGCAGAGCGAGTCAAGCCCACGACTGACATAATCGGGTGTTTCAGGTGCGACTATAACGCCACGAACGAGCGCGTCCAGGGAGATGACGAGTAGCGATTGGATGTCATTGTGCTCACTGGGTCCTTAGGGACAGGATGCCAGATACGTTTGGTTACATGCCCATCAATTTTTGTTTATTCTCTTTTTTCACCCTTTACGGGGCACCTCGTTTTTGAACGTTTATTGGCCGAGCGACAATGGACGAGTTTCACTTTATCTCATTGACTAAATTATGTATTTTGTTTTGAATGAATTTAACAATAAATTCTTCCACGGAGATGACGGGCATTTAATTGCTTTTTTATTTCATTGTTTTTTAAGGGATTCAGAGTGGAACGAGAAAATATCGTGTAAGCGAATCGATTAATTGTGCCTATTGTAAGACCATTAAGGGAGAGGGGAACAAAATCGACCATATCTGTAGTTATCAATAACTCGACAATGAGCGAGCAGAATTTCTCCATGTATAGCTCATTTTTGAGCTATTTTGTCAGGGTTGACGATCAGAATTGATTCATCTAATCGCGTCAGTTAATTGAGAGGTATAGACGATTAAGCACGGTTTGTTTCGTCTCGCTTTCCCTTATCCTTTAATCATTTACCAAATTTTGAAATAATATTTGGTTTATTTACGATTTATCTGAATATATAAAATTAAGTTAATTAAGATGTTAGAAAATTCTAGACAATCAGATTTAATATTTTTCCATAACTTAATGGGGCCAATCAATCTTCGTATTCAATGAATCTAGGGTTTAACGGTAAATTAGCAAGCAATTTGAAGGAGCGAATGGGATAAAGTGATTATTTGCTCTCACTCGATATCGAAATAATTTCGCATCGACAGTTCATTTCAATAACAATAAACTGGCAATATTCGTTCTATAATTCCCGTCATGAAAATTAAATGAATTTATTCCTAGCTTTAGGAGAGTTCAATATTGTCCTCCAATATTTCCATAATGGAACATATCTGACTGTCCTTATTCCACTTGATGATTTAAGTATTTTCCATTTCTGTTGATTTATTTTCCTCCCTTAAAAATTTGAGTGGGTAAACACGATGAAATGCATAAGTCATTCTCGATCCCTTAATATTTATCGAGTTTTTCGGCTGTGCCTATTCGACTATTTCTACATGTCTTCGGTATGTCGAGGAGTAGATAACGTGCCACCATTGTCCCTCCTCATTGTGTCGAAATCCCCTCAGGCCAATAATACAAAAGAGAGGAGGACCTTCTTGTACACTCTTGTTGATGTATCTCAAGAGCCTCCATAAATGACCATTCTCCAGAAGATCGACGATACGGTTAGGGACACATGAGAATATAGTCCGCTATTATAAGGAGTTGAGAATTTTTTAATTCAAACCGAAGGACAGAATGGAACCAATTGGGATGTCAATATTGACATAGATTCGAGATAATCAAGCATTCGAATTCTATGAATTCAAAGTATTTCTATTTTCCTAAGATAATAATAACATGAATATTTCATTGAGTTTTCATTCCGAGTTATTTAAAGTCATAATAGGTTACTATGTCATTTCAAAATTTGTCAGTCGCAATTTCCGAAAATATTGTGTGGATTAGAAATTCCAAGTTGTAAAGTCAGAAATTTGAAGTATGAAAGTTGAAATTTATAATTCGAGAAGTTGAAATTTTTGAATGTGCATATCTGCATTTTGAAACTTTCAACGCTCCAATTGTTTTTCAACTCGTTTTTTATTGGACAAAAATAGTTAAGGATAGAAATTTTGAAACCAAAAAATTTAGAAACCTGAATTCGGATGTAAAAAATTTTAAAGTTGAAAAGTCTTTACACGGAGAGAAAAGTTTTATTCGCACGTAAAAATTACTATTAATACTATAAATTTTATGTAATTAATGATATGTGGCTTCATAAAATTTACTTAACACTTACTAAGCACTATAAAATTTAAAGGTCTATCATTTTTTATTTGAGTTTACATGAAAAATTGATACAAATCTTTTAAAAATTCCTATCTAGATTGGTCTATTCTATTGTGCTCTCCTTCAATTTTTACTGTGCTGCATAGCAATTTTTCGTTGACTCATCCTGATTGGTTAATGATGAGCGCCGAATATATTTTATTATTGCCCAAGTTTGACTCAGCCATAGGACCTGTGGCGTCAGCCATTTAGCTTTCATCTCCTGGTCGCTCATTTGCAACTATTCGGATTTCGAAAGCAATCGGGTGTGTATTTTTTAGTGGTATTTTACAACTGATCTAACTGTTTTACAAGTAATCTAATTACTTGATTTATTTTGAAAAATTGGTTGTAAAAAGATAATTATTATGACAAAAATTTATTTTCAGGGTTTGCTAGTTTACTAGTAGGTAATTAGGACGTAATTAGGACGAAACTGAATTGATTCATCACTTAGTGCCTAAACTAAGTATAATCCGCAATAAAATCAAGGCGGACTCAATTAGGTGAATAGTTAGGTGGGTGGAAAATGAGCACCTTTGGGCAGCATGGTGCACCTTTTGGGGTTCATTCCAGCGGCGTCCCCGTCGCGAATCCTGGGTAACGCTAAGTGCTGGAGAGGTTTGCTATGCCTTTCCACACGTTGAATTGAATTTATTTAATGTATTTAAATTTTTAATATCTCAAAAATTACGTACTGGCTATGTATTGATAGCCATACCCTGCAATTTGCGCCGAGATTGTGATGCAGCACAGTAATTTTTATCGGAATCACATTATAAAAATTCACAGATTTTTCACTCCGTGTAGGTTAGAAAATTTTTTAATTGAAACATTTTGCATACTGAAATTTTGAACTCGAATGTCTAAAATTGAGGAATTTGGAAGTTAATAAATTGTCTATCTGGCTTTGAATGTCTGGTCAATAGAAGAATGTTAACTTTGGGGGGGAGGGGGACAACGTTCATTTCGTTGACTAACCTAAATAAAATTGAATGGGTTTACACTCATCGACTTCTCTTGTTGAATTCAATGGTTCCAAATTTAACACAAGGCGAATAAATTTAGAATTTATTCATTATTTGCACTCGTCCTTGTAAAAAATATATGGTGTGACCCACGATGGTAGATTGATATATCAATGGAAATCGAGATAAAGGTGGACGAAGAGTTTTCATCGCCATCTCCCCAGGTAGGAATG
>JAPYZN010000359.1:14416-51757 GCA_030522865.1 Psyttalia lounsburyi | reverse complement strand
TTTGACGATATCTCAAAAACTATTGCTCCGATCGTCACGGGGTTTGCGCCATTCGAAAGCTGAGCTCATTTCCCATCGATATAGGCTATTTCGAAGTTTTCAAAATGATTTATCGAACCGTTTTTTCAATTTTTCTAAAAATCATATAATTAACAAAAAAGGGGTGAAAAAATCATCCTAGAAACTTTTTAATACCCTATATCGATGGGAAAAGAGCTCAGCTTTCGAATGGCGTGAACCGTGTGGCGATCGGAGCAATACTTTTTGGGATATCGTCAAAAGAGTGCAGATTTTGGTAAATATCGGCAGATTGGACAGGGGAGACACTGTCATCCTTGGCTCTGTTCGACTACTTAGGCAACATGATTCCGGACGCAGTAGACTGGTTGAAGGGAGCACTATTGCAAGATGATTAGGACTTAATTGTATCGCTTAGCTTACTGGGTGGTCTTCGAGGCGAATCTTTGAAAAATAGAATAAATAAATTGTAGAACAGTCCTTCAGTAGTCGTTTTTTCGCTAGTGTCATAGACAGTCAGTTGAACGGATGGCAGTAGGTTGAACATGAATATTGATGTTAACCTGACTATATTGTTGACGAAACTTAAGCGATGAATCTTTTTGCAAGGACAATACAGAAATTTCATGGAAAAATCCGGAGAGAACGAGGTTCAGAATCTTCTACCTTTACACGCTGCCAAATAATACAGGAGGATTGTGCAGGTGTGAGAGGCTCGATAGAGATTTATCCAATGTTCATGGAATATTGATGTTAACGAAGGGAACACTCTAGCGATCACTCACTCGTTCAATTTCATCTCTTTATTTCAGGTTAATTATGTATCGTTAAGCGCTTGTGTAATAAACCAAGAGTGAAACAGATGGATAAGTGAATTAGAGATTATCAGTATTGCAACTGGAATTATTTCTGAACCTTAGTGACCGTGTTTTTTACCATATATTGCTTCATATTCTGAAAAAGAAGTTAAAGCATAATTAACGCTTTGATTTTTGTCAGTTCATGCTAATGTATTAATTTTTCTTCATACCTCGGTCAAAACTCCGTAGTTACTGCGGCAATTTTGATGGATAAAGTCTCATTTCCGGCATTGGTCGCGCTACACGCATGCCATTTACAACAGCGGTGCTATAAAAACTTATTTCTGTACACTGATAGTCAATATATGAGTCTCTCATAATATTTCCTCCCTGCCAGTCACGTCAAATTTATTATCCCCTCCATAACATCAAAGTCTGTTTACCGGTATTTGGTGCTAATATTCATAAAAAAAACTAATTGAGTAAGTGAAAAGTGTTCCACACTAATGACAAAAAACACTGAATGAAATATGATCATCTGATGAAACGATGGAGGAAGAAGAAATTACCAGAAATTTAGAAGCAGAAGCGAAAGTAATTATAAAAACTGACACCTTGCCAAACAAATCTGCTGACAGCTACCTGCTTGAGTACGAAACATAAAAAATGGAAATAGTATATTATGCAATCAGTGCGCTTTGGGATTTCCTGGTCGTGGGAGGGTTGTGGCATCACCCGAAGGCGGGTGTTACAATCCCATGAGCAAGACAAGCCAAAACGCACCTGCTGTATACAGAATTTTATGTCACAGGGTCTGAATTCTACGATTTAACCGCGCTTTGCGAGTTTAGAACCGCAGAATTCCGGGTTCCTGTGGCATAAAGACAATAAAAATGTTTTATCAAAATCTGAGGAGGGTAATCTACTTGTATGTTTCAAAAATTATTTGAAGATGTATTTGATCGATGCCTGCTCGCAACCAGCAGCTCTCGCTTCGCGCGTCCCGCAAATCTAGCTGCAGGAATTAATATATCTTTCGAGGCACACATGCGATCTTTTCGTACTTTCGACCGGGTATGAAGACAAATAGTACATACTCGACGGGCAAATACTTGAAATCCCTAAACAGCTCATCCTGATGACGCGCAGTGCAGGAAATTCAACTTTCTGCCCTTCTAGTGTAAGATACTAATTGAATGTTATCAAAATGCTTACATTTTTCAATTTGTTTCTTCTTACAACAACCGTTACGTATCTACCCTTCATCAGTGGAAAGGTAACTTACTCTAGATATTGCTATGCAAAAGAACAAAAACCTTAGTAGTATTCCACATGAAACGCACAGTCGCAATTCGATATTTGCAGCGAAGCCTTTTTCCTGTGATTGTTACATCAGCATTGCTTCATTCTTTATTTATTATTTCCGTTGTACATTTAGTATTTCATGTGACCAAAAAAACTCAACACTGTCCCATATGCTCACGCTTCGTTCTATCCTCAGTGTCTCGAAGGGAGTCATGAGAGATTCAACCCATTTCCCACGTAGACCTGCGGGGCCAGAAGATTTACGAAGTGTAAATGGGTACCACAGAACAGTATCATGTACCGAGTTGAATCTTCGCCGACAATCTCCTAAATGACCATTTTGACTTGTCACCCTATCTCATTGCTTAGCAAACATCAGTCAGTTATTGATAGTATTGCTAATGACTTGGATTTTTCATTATACTTTCAACAAACATCAAATAACAACTATCAAAGTTAAAGTAGTTTGGTTTATATCCGTAGCTGCTTGAACCGTCCAAGTAATTGCAGCATTTCATGATTACAAGGTTTCCTGTCTCTTTGGGTCGCTATTCTGTGTTCTCACCGTAAAGTTCTCAATCCAATATCGATTGTACTTACCTCGGTCTATCAGTAAGCTTGTCGATCAGTAAACGATTCTCCTGATTGATTTCTACCCTGTTGTTCCACAGTTTCGGTCACTAGTCAAACGTTTGCTGTATTTCACCACCACGTATACCTCGATACCAGTTGTCCCGGCAAGTTGCAAGTGAGAAGGGGGAAAATCGATTAGAAAAATAATAGAAGATTACAAACTCGGTCCAGTGGACGTAAATAGTCAAAAGTAGAATAGTTTGTGGGATTGGGTTGAGAGAATGCGTTCCACATTTTTTATGATAGGACAGTGGGATTAATGAATGGAAAGAATTTTGAATAAGGGGGAATTCCTTCTTAATATATCTAATCCACACATAATAGTCAATAGTGTCGGTGGATGTTGGTTTTAACGATTATTTTGACTAGCTGTTTGATACTGAATACGTGACGATTAATAGCATAAAGGTTCTACGTACAGTAACTACTGCTTTAAGCGTGTGGATTGAAAGGAAATTCATTAATGGAAATCATTGATACGAAAGGATGGGTCCTTTGATTTGCGGTGAATTTTTTTTTCACTCCTCTTTCATCATCGAAGTTCATACTACCGTTATTTTACAATAAATGAACTCATTTAATTCGAAGAAATGATGTTTCAAGGGAAAAACTTTTCCACTAGTATGATCAGAAACATTGTCCCCTCCACATTGAGCATTCTATAGCCCTTTCCTATTCACAGGATCCAAGTGGACGGAATTGTAAAAAAAAGAGGATAGAAAGAGGAAATATGTTAGTAGCAGCAGAAACATCGTAGAGAAGCAGTAGGTGGAGAGTAGAAGGAACCTGTCATGACTCTATTAAACCCGCCTCACAAGCTTCTTGCAATCTTCTGTCCCCTAGAGCAGATTTACCGCCTGCCGCATACCCCTCATTGTCCTCGAACCGAAATCCTCTCACTAGTTCAAGATTTTTTTTACTCTCTTGCCGCTCCACTGGGATCAAATTTTTGACCTTCTTCTGCACCAAAAAAAAAATAGTGCTGTTTGTTCGGGCAAGCGTGGCTCAATCACACCAGAGAATTCAGCCCCTAGTTTTATGATGGAGGGAAGGCATATCAGCTGACTCCTGAAGGCATCTTCATTCTGTCTTGTCTTCATCTGGGTCAAGACAGGGAAACGAGAGAGTCAGACCGCGACGACATTCATGCAAGGGATATGAAGACCCCGAGGGATAGTTCATGCTGTAGAGTAACGGGGCACGAAGATGGAGAAGTGGGTAACAAGCCAGAAAAAGACGAACGCTGAACAACCTTTATATATTACATTGTTTCCCGCCAATATTTTCCCCCGCTGAAATTCTCAGTGGTAAAGCGAATCTCATTGTATTACTATTCCTGTCATTCAATTTGATTAATAATATTTTTTTTTGCTGTCATTAATCTGTGGCATAAACCCCTTGATACTCGACATTAATGATTTACCTTTCCAAGTAGATAGACGGTAATGCAATATCCGAGTACCACAATGATAAGAAATAGCGTAATAGCGCTGCGTGTCCACCGTCTAGAGACTCCAATTTTTCTTCCTTCCATGATAAAATACCTCATTCCTGAAACATTTTCCATCTCTTATATATGTATATCTCAACATATACCTTGTATTTCTCAACTCATCTACTGGATATGTATGTTCACGTTTTTCATATGGTATCGCAAACGGTAATAGGTAGATACACGTAATATCCACGTTTGCATTCAACGAGAAAGAAAAAATAAAAAGAAAGAAACAGCGAAGAGAGAATAGGACAAGTCGGCTCGTTTGTACAATGGACATTGTTGACTGGGAGCTTTTCTCGTGGCATGGAGTGAGGGCTTGGATAATCAGTTGCCGACAAAGGCTGACCAGAAACTTTTCCGGTGTCCATCGAGGCTACAAAATGTTGTTTAATTACGGGCTGACCATATTTCGTCACATAACAATGAAAATTTAGTTGAACAAATACAATTAACCGAAAATTATGACTAACCATATTCCTTTCGTCAGAACTGTTAGAACAATGAAAGCGACAAAGTTCAAAACGACCTGACGTTCATTCTCAGCTCGGTCAATTCTCATTGACTGCGACGTAGCAGAGAATATTCCATATTTATTTGATAACGTCAAAGTTCATCTTTTTAATAATACTTCAGGATACTCTTAATCCTATTATCCGACTTAATCTGAGTAGTCTGTGTGCTCTTGGCAGCTTTCGAAGTAGATCCCTTCAATCAACTTCCCAACATCCCCTAGATTTTTATAAAACGATTATCACTCGGTGGATATCGATTGCTTGCCTAGTGAAACCCCTGATGAGGGAGTACTGAAGACAAGGGAACAAATCAAGCGTTCGTCTCCCTCTACCTTCTCATCCTTCTCACAGTACTCCAGTAAAATGGTCCACACATCTTTCTCACTCTCTCTACATAGCTTTAGCCCTTCTTCTGTCTCCGTGCCCACCTAGTCTATCCCTCCTAAGGCGTTAAACTCGTCCCAAACTTCGATCAATCTTCTATGTGAACTGCACCATACGAACCGTTTACCGCTTAACGGAGCACGAATCGAGTCTGATGGTTCGAGTTACATTCCTCGTAAGGCTTCTCAAAATCTTGCTGTCTACATTATCATTGTGGAAACCCTAGAGTGCGATGGTTTTTAGTATGTGTATTCTTCTTCACTTCAACAAATTGCCTTAGGTTTTACTATGGCAATCAAACTCCTCCCAGTGCTTATCCAGGGGCTTACTAAGCTTTGGCCAGTGGATTGGTTCATTCCTTTTTGTATTAGCACGAATATGGACTGTACTTACTAGCTATATTGCCGTGTTTGAATTGTATTAAAATGTTAACAAAACTTGTATTGAGGTCAATTCAATTGATTCAACCAGCACTCCAGGCACGATAACGAACGTACGCCAGGCTCCCTTTGCATCCGTGATTTTTTTTTATTCACTTGAATGTAAATCAATTTTATAACTTGCATTTTTATGCAGTTATAGTAACAAATTATTTAGGAACAATTCATTGGCTGGTGCCTCCATTCGTGTGCTTGACTTATTTTCATAAATTATCTTCGTAAATCAGCTGTATCTGTATCTGTATTGCGAAGCTAAAAGAGAACGCGTTTCCATTTCATTTCAATCGATGTAATTCATCGTTTTGAAAAGGAAACATTACCAAGTTGCATGTACTTCTACTATTTCCTCCACTCATGTGCCCATCTCGATTCAATCATCTCCTATCATCTGACGAAATCCCGGCAAAACCGCGCGTAGGTGAAATCAATTTGGGCAAACTACCGGAGTCGAGCATTGGGACAATGTAATCGACGAACACTCGAATTTCATACTGAGTTATTTCAGTCTGCAATCGAAGGAATTCAACCAATGGAATGATTATACATTGGATGCTCTCAGTTGTGGATGTTGATCATAGTTTTGGTCAGCAATAAAGCTGGAGCACATTGTAATGCAGAAAATTACGCGGTTCTCATATTCGCTGTTTAGACAATGAGGTGCAGTGAACACATGTAATTAAGGCTTACGGGCAAAAAATCATCAACTTTTACCGACGGACAGCAAATAGTTTGGGGATATGGCTACATGAAATTTTTCGGAGAAGCATATGGAGGAATTCATTGAATTGAAAAATTATCTATTATAGCTTGCGCAGTTATTTTGTCTGCCTCCCTTCTTAACAATAGATCTCATGAATGTCATCAGCATAGCCGGATTGCGACCGATGTGATCGCATGAAATCGATAGAATCATATAAAATGAAGTTCCCAGTCAGTACATACGGAGTGTCAAATTTAATAATTCATTAATTTAGTTTTCATCGGAGTGGCCAGATAAAAGTCCCCTGACGTATCATGTCAGTTCACTACAGATACGACAAATTCAGCGTACAAACAAACGTATTCCCTTAGAAAACTTTCAACTGTGATTACGGCAAGTTATCTCAGCAGCAAGGCATTGCTGTGAAATTCGATGAACATGAGTAAATATCGACTCAGATCACGTTCACTATCGACATAAACACAGTCGTCACCTATATACTCAATTTACGTTGGTGGAACGAATTGAAAATGAGTTAATTCTCGGCCTAAGTCAACCCTACTCAAATCAAGTGGACGCTCTAAATTCAATCAGTACGAATGTGACATATCAAAACAGAAGAAGAAAAACAGAAGTCGGTATAACGCGTCTCATTGAAACGTTTGGCGTAATCACATCAAGAGCTTCACCATCCGTCAGCATTGGGAAACTGTAATTGCATATGTCAGAGTTATATACCGCAGAAGAAAAGCAGAAAACATAAAACATAAATTGGGAGGGAAAACATAAAATGGGAGTATAGCAATGAGGGAAAATCTTAGCCTCAGATGTCTAGTAGAAATCGAGTTTTCATGTGTGCAAATTGCAAACCAGTTATATAAAAGACAGGAGCGAGATTAAAATCGTACGGTACGTCACTTAATTCGGTTAAACCGCTGGAAATGTGGAAGAGCCGAGAACTACTGAGTTTTGGGTGGGACAGGGTGAAGAGGGGTGGGGGACAGTTTCGAGAGGTTCTACGAAAGCAGAATGAAGCTAGCGCGCAGCAACAACATTGCGAGGAACAAGCCGTGAAAGAGATTGCCGGCTTGTTGGACTGACGAATCAACGCCCCAAGGACACGCAGAGGATACGTAATTCAACGATTAATTAACAAAGCTGGGTAAACGAGATGGAAGACAGAATAGAATAAGTAACAGTGCACTGAGGTTCTTCATTCAAAACTTTAATGTGAAAAGTCATTGCAATATTAACATGTTTCTCAACTATATGACCATATCTCGACAATTTTTTTCAGAATATTTTTCATTTCACTGATTGATTTCCAACCGGAAACTAAATAGTCGGATAGCTGAATTTTCACACATATTTTCCTTACTATACAGAAAGATTTTACATTATTATATCAATTCCTATATCGACTTACTATATAAACGGCTACATATGCATAACAAAATTTAGACAATAGCAATATAAAATGTAATATAATCATGGCTATCATAATATAGAAGGTTCATATTTTTAATGGGTACAAACTATTAATCGGTTTTAGAGATATTAAAGATGTTATATAAATCCATGGTATCGCCAAAAATTAAACAATATTTTTAAATTATCAATTTGTCACTATATAATTGTTTAATTTCATGAAGAAAAAAATTGTAGACGTTCTCATCATGCATAAATGGTAGAGCTAGTGTAAAACAGAGATGTTGAATATCCACAGTAACTAAATCACGACCAAAATACCACATTATAATGTAGTAGTATCTAATAGTAATGAAGAATCGTATTCGTGCAATTAACCGGAACCTTCCGGCAAATAAACCATACAGGATGAATACACATCACTGAATATTGAGGTCATCCAGACAGCAGTTACCTGCAGGGCGAGATTGAAGGTTCGGTAGTACAACTGGGTTGATGACATATACGGCCTGTACAGATTGTATGATTTCACAGTATCTGTTACGTAGAGAGACGGCGTGAGTTTTCCACCGCTTTAGCTACCGAGACTTCTATAGTCTGTGAGTACTACTGATAAACCCTTCATTCAATGACATCTCTGTAAGACTTGAAATAATGACGATAAATACAGTGAATTGATTTCCAACATATAATAATTGTGTTACGTACCTATGCGCGTAGGTGCTATGGTACGATTTTTTCGTTTGTATTGATTTTATTTTTGGGCATGAGAATATCGTGATATGTGGACTAAAGAGTATAGGCACAAGGCGCAAGTGCCGGGACACCGAGGGCTCGCTTCCTTCCCTAATTCTTACAACAGCAGGGCATTCATTTTCCGCTGCCCTCATCTAAGAAGAATCATCGTAGTAGAGGGCCAATAACTCCCTACTCTTTTCCGTTAAATAGAATTAGGAAAACCAACTCTCCCGATTACCGAAATGTAATGCGTGGAAATGTCCGAATAAGATAATACGAAAACATCCAATTAGGAGAATTTCGATTGGGTACACAAAAAAATTATAATAGTTCATTTTCTCAACATTAAGCATTGTTATTTTACTAATCCACGACTTACATTATTTACCACCTTTACTTAATGACTTGATGAGAAATATTTATAACCTTGAAGAAAGTGTGCACACATTTTTAATCAGGTACACGCTCCTTAATAATTAAAGTAATCAAGAGATTCTCCTTTTCTCCGTTTTATTATGCGCAATCCATTGCTTCACTAGTTATAAATAATTTGCCAAGCACTCTGGAATGAAACATTTGTTTTCTCGGGCAACCCAGCGGTTAATATTTCCTACGCGTCATTTCGACGACATTCACCAGAATGATGTGAAAACTAACAAGTCCTTCCATTCAGTTATCTACTCACATAGATCCAAACCAAGGTGAAATTTTCCAATTTAATTCATCGCAAATTATATTTGGGTTAGAAGGTTTTGCAATTTGTATTGCGGTGACTAACTCCAGAAGAGATTGACGTCGCTAACAGCTGGCGGTGATATACACAAATCCGTAAATGTGCAAAGCACACTGGCATATGAAAATGGAATAGAATGCAGGACGCTGTCTGTGTTTACTCGCATTCGCGTCAAACATGACAGAATGAAAATTAGACTCAAATCTAAATTCTGCTGAGTTGATGCTCAACGTACATTTGTATAGATACACGTAAATGGAAAATATTCCTTCATCACCTTTCCACTGGCGGCATGTCTCCGTGCTGGAACTAGATGTGAAATTATTTTCATGGAAGAGTTGAGAGAATTCGTGACTTCCACAAAAATAACATTGTAATAAGACCTGACTTGTCAGTTTTTGTGTTACACTATAGTAAGAATGAAGGTGTGAATTACAAGTCGACGATAGGTAGAGAAAACCTGAGGAACGACAGAAAAACTGATGAGCGTATAACGTTTTCGTGACAACTTGTACAATTTATTCAATTTTTTTGTTTGACTATGCCGGAGAGAGTAACAAGAATATAAAACAAGTGACAGTGGTGCACGTGTCAAGTGAGTGGTTCAGCCAGAGGCTCTCGTGCCTGAGATTTCTACACTATTTTTTATTTCCGTAATAGTTCTATTTCTTCAGGGCATTAAAGTACCATCTATTCGCGTCAACACTCGACTGTCAGTATTAGTGGTTTTTCTTGCATGAATTAATGGTGGACGAAAAAGGCCAATTAATTATCTTACAGTGAGTGATCAGGTCAAACAATTTCAGCAGTGATTTAACATTGTTTGACAAATGTTAAATCCCGTAAATTCTCCCAGATTTCATGAGAATTCAGGAACAATGTTTGAACAGAACTCGACAAAAATATCAAACACTGGTGGAAGGTAGAATCACCATTTCATTTAGATGAAGAATGATAAATTTCCTCTTCAACTGGCGACTATCACCCAAGGGATTTTCAGTCGACCGGATTATGAAGATTAATTAACTGCAAAAGGCCAGGGAGTAAGGGAATTTGAATCCTTTAAATAGAATAAGCTCTACAATTATCAGACGTCTTTATATCCGCCGACAAATTATTCGCGTCCCCTTCACTCATTCCCTCATTTTATTCTTCCCCCGCATTTTATGACTTGTTTTCTCCCATTTTTTGCGTACCAGTCATCAAAACTTTCCCGATAATTCTTCTCCTTCTCTCTGTCTCTTCTTTCCTCTTCAGCCTCTAACAAACTACAGCCCAAGTGGATGCTCTAAAGGACCCTACATCTCTACTGGTCAATTCAAAGTTTCTTGGCATTTTTTTGTTTTCTTTTTCATTATTCCTTTCCCACGCTTTTTTATCTCAAACTACTGAGGGAGCATGTGCTCAACAACACGACCGTTGCCCGTTCAAATCGTCAAGAGGTCAATGGTTAATTAGCTAATTACAGAGTAGACATGCACACAGACTATGAAACTACGGACATACGTGAGTCTGGCCAAAGCGAGGATGGCTTATACTGGGTTAATCACAGAAGCCGAACCCACTGGGCAACGAGCTGCTGCTTTGCTAGCCTCCTAATCTCTTTCTCAAACCAAATCGACAACCCTGTAACTACCTGCTCAGCCACCAGCATTAAACGCTTCAATGTTGGCTCTCATTCTAAAACCATTCACGTCTCATTGTGCTACTTGCAATGCCATTATATTAATCGTAGTTCAATCATGAACTTTCCATATTTATGTTCAATCTGAATGCATCTCAACAAATTTACAAATTGATTTAATTGTAATTTCTTTTTAATTCTGTCACATTTTCTGTTGGAATAATTTCCATTTCATTCAGAGACTGAATCTATTCGTTATAGGAAAATATTTCAAATCTCCTGTTTGCAACTAACATGTCGACGGAATAATTTCATCATCCCCTGCAAAAATTCACCTTTAAACTTCTTTTCAGTTATACTTCAATTTATCTCGACGTTTGTAATGGTTCAAACTATTGTTATGATTATTGATATGGAATGCAGTTATTGGCAATGTATTTGCACAGTTGTTGCGTAATGTTCTATTGTGATGGATAATTAATCTAGTTGAACTAAATGACAGTTAATCATTCAAGTGAAATCCAAAATATTAGACAGTATACTAACGCAATACACAGCAAAAGCTTCGGTTTCACTTGTCTCCGTCACAATCTATTGAAATCAATCCTAGTGACCCTATTTTCGAGACATATGACACTCATACTGTATGCCCTATTATAAAATTTACACAGATATCTAGTACTATATCCATTTAATATTCCCCACAATTACGACGCTTTCAAATTTCTAATTCGGAAATGCATTCCAGTGGAGAGTTCACTCATTCAGAATTCTCATTTTTTCTGTAACTTCTCACAAACAATGGAATCCCATGAATAATTTGGTATTCATGTGCGGAATAATAACATTGAATTTGACTTACGTCCATACATGAAATATTCCACACCAAATGAATTAACTGTTCACCCTCACCAACCACGGTTACCTCTCTAAATAACACACTTTAAAATATGAAAAAACAATAATACAATAATATTACAGGAAAAATATCAGGAAAAAAAACAACAAAGAATACCCGTCGGCAGAACGAAATCGGTGAAAAATGCTTAGAGTTGTCTGGAAAATATATTGATTTTACAGAATCGGTAACAGAAAGCCACAGCGTCATACACGTCTTCTACTAGCTAGGCTGCCAGCTTGTATTTCTCTTCATAGAACTTTTGTTTTCTCAAATACTAGTCTTCCATAAATTGTTCTATTGTTACTGTCAATGAGGCACGCCATTCGATCAGGGGAGTATTCTGGAGGTAATTGAGCCAAATTTGTATCGTACGTGATTTACCGTAACAGCCCAATAATTCTCCTAAAATTTTGTCTCCAGTGCACTCATGTGTTGAAATAAATTTCTCATGCGCCATGCGTTAGTGAGGCTAGTGAAAGTAAAAGTGACTTTTGCCAGTTAATTGGTAGATCGCCTCTAGTGAATACAGAATGTAGCAGAGCCACCAAATCCATTATTGAATCAAATGACTGATATTAATGATATGGCCATTATATTTGCCCTTGTTCTCGACTCACTGATGACAATTACTAGTCATATTGGTATTCGATTTCCTATTCTCATTCTTTTTATGTGCGTGACTGGTTGAAAACCAACAATCCACAAACTATTGAAACAATAATCCATTAATCAGTCATCACCTAGGATTTATAATATTACCGTTATTGCTCATGGTGATCATCTATTCAAATGATATATTAATGATATAATCAGTTCCATCATCGAATAAAATATATTACGCTTAATGCGCAATTAATGAAAGGGGTTTGTGCAGTAATAATTGGAGTGTCAATTACCGAATTTGTTGACACCATGCTATGATGAATTCTCGGTAATGAATTTTTAGCGGCGGAGAAGGGGAGGTAGTTCACATCAAATTTCTGGTTCAAATTTATGGAATAATATAATTCACTTTATATTGGCTCAACCAAAGCAATTTCCTTCCGATTGTATGGAAAAATATGTAGAATATCTGGTATATATTTATGAGTTATTGCGCGCGACAATGGAAATTTCATATGAATTCATTGTGGACAGTATTTTAATCGGATATTGGACCATGTGAAAAAACAATTTTTATACAATCAGAGAGAAAACTACTTCAAAGAAGGTTTACTTGATATTAAAGACATTCTCTTGCAAGGAAAAAAGTACACATGAATCAAGCATATTTGATACTTGCATGGAGGATGAATATTAGTCATCAATTTTTAAATTTCGTTTTCAATAATTCAATCTGTATCCGGATCAATTGTCTCATTTTTTAGATCTTCCCATTTGTAAGCGTCTAAACCATTTTTTTAAAAACGGTTTGTTCAAAATCGCACAAATTCCCGTCGTACAGGTATAGGTCTCTAACAGTTCACTTTAAAAATCACTGTAGTGGGGGACGATAATTCCCCTCTCCTATGTGATAGCGAATGGAACTCTGACGGGATGTTTTCACAGAAAAGTATAGCGGCTAAAAGGTACAATATTTCCAATCGAAATAGTGTCAAAAATTTCCCTCCAAAATTTGTAATGAACACTAAAGAATTTCAAACCAAGTGATAGTTCCAAGTCATAGTTCTATGCAAAATTGATGAGAAAATTCGTCGTAATTGCGAAGTTTAGTTTAATAATTATGGAAACATTCATAGTAATCTAAAAGTTTCTGATCAATATATTTTTATACTTCACCTAATTAAAAAAAAAAAGTCCACTTAATTTCATAAGCATTTCTGTGTAAATCGAATTAAATATAATTCTCCTGCGCGATAACAATAATGAAGCTATAGAACCAACGGTCAACGGGTTGCGAATGCTAACATCAAGTGCACCAATCTTGACATGTTTCATGTACTTTCGTATTACACTTGAACGAATATAATTGGTGAACAAACCTCACGCAAGATAATTCCTACTAGCATTCCAATTTTTTCCACGGACTTCATGTAATTTCAACATTTTGGAATCTCTCGTTAAATTGCCGTAGGGACATTCTCATTTCCTTGAAACAAGAACCAATATTATGACAGTACCGGATAAAAGAGGATGTTGACAATAATATTGTGTTTTACACTAATGAGATGCGGGTCAGAGGCAACGTGACAACGTTGATTCACGTGACGAGTGTATACCAAGCATGGGAGTCATAGAGGAGTATAAAATGTTCCGGGGAGAAAATGTCGTCACCATTAGTGCCTTTCCACGTAGGTATGCGAGAGACGTGAGCCGGACGTGCTCGAGGCTTGAGAGCGAGAAAAAGTAGTTGGAGTGGTTTCTGAGACGAGTGAGTTTCGTACGAGATAGAGTGAGAGGCACTGAGGGCTCCATACGTCTTGGTGATTCCAGCAACGTTCCAGGCTTTCGGGGTTTTCCTCAAATCTATCTGTGTGTTTGTATGAGCGTGCGGATCTCTAAATGGCCTGCAAGCGCAGCGCAACCGTTACTCTGTATAGGAAGACGGCTCATTTTTTGGCTCTCTTTTTTACGACTTTGAGATCCTTATCCTCGGACTCTTCCTCCAACTATTTTCAGGATATAAGCGTTCGTTATAAACTTGTTAAGGCAACAAAATCCAAATGCCTGGTATTTCCTTCTTGAAAATTCCAGACGAAAATGAAAGCGTAAAACGAGTGATTTTTTCCTTCTGATGTTTCAGAATGAATGTTCATAACAAGATATTCATGCAAGAATTGATAAGGCGGTCTTTGAAGATTGAATTTAATTATCTTAATGGAATTATGAGGAAAACGTGAATAAAGGGAGAAATGCGATCTCAGATTGCGGACTCTTCTAATTTCTCAGACTAACGATTTTTTGCGAGGTGTAATCGTATTTGCTCAAAGGAAGTAGTGCCATAATTCTCAAAAGTGACGAACTCGTTTCTCGAACAGGAGAAAAAATTACTCCAGCGATGTAAATATTGGGATTGAGAGCAATCAGTAAAACATGTCTTGAATTTAAAATAGCTCGAGTTCGTTTGTCACCTCTAGTAAATTTTATCTCTTTGCATCGCGAGTGAAGTTTGCCTCTCACATTTTTTCGAGTGCATATAACCAAATACGGTAAAGTAAGGTAACAACCTGGAGGGCGCACAGTTCTCAAAATTTCTTCATGGTAGTAGCAGCATCGGTGTTAATACCAGAATCTATTACTGCTCTTGAGGTGGAAACAGTTCTGTACTGATAATAATGTCGATCGGATTGTATTGGATCACAGGTACGACTGGAAACTG
Source organism: Psyttalia lounsburyi (assembly GCA_030522865.1). Lineage (NCBI taxonomy): Eukaryota > Metazoa > Arthropoda > Insecta > Hymenoptera > Braconidae > Psyttalia > Psyttalia lounsburyi. Next base: position 36,724 of record JAPYZN010000359.1, on the reverse strand, counting down.
CTGAGAATAGTACATTTCAGATAGCTCCTGTAAATGATTACTAGAACGGAACGATATGCATATTGAGACACGGACGATGTATTAATTATCCGGTAGCCGTATCTCTGTATTTCGAGACATCTGTCTACTGCAGACGGCCTTCGTCTGCATCACGACCTTACCAGTATTCTGTCGACTCACCAAGTCGATTATATATAGCAACACGTTCAGTAAGCCACTTTGTAGCAATTTCACCCCCCTCTTCTATCCGTGACATTTTCACCGATTGATCTATGCACGTGTTAACACACCACTTTTAGCGCTACTCTAATGCACTTTAATGTTGCCCATTTGTAGATTTAGGGTGAAGGCCGGGACCTCTGACGTGTTCACAACATTTTCTCATCGAGCGGATTACAGAGATAACAAAAATAATCCTTGACAATTCGTATCCCATGATTTATTACTTCGAACTCTGGTTTACTATTCAGTGGTCCTCTTTTCCCTGCTTTTCCTGTTACATCTTCATACTGAAAACTTTTTATCCTCTTAAAATATTCTTTTACGATAAACGCAGCGTATTCTCTTGAATGTCTATGAGATATTATAATCAGTAGAAGATGCCAGGTTATATTTATGATGTGATGAGTTTTTAAATGTTGAATATTGCCTTTGAAAGCAGACAAGTTTTTTTATACCCATTTTTTATTATATTTTTTACAAGGATAAAACGGAACTATTAGAGGACGATGTGTCTGGTATATTAGGGGCAGTAAAGTATACACCGATCATGATATATGATAACCTGAAGGAATATTTTCCCATTGATTCAACTGTACACATAATATCCGTAATCCTTGCAAACTCAATATCTGTGATTAGTTATTTTGAACTTTGGTTGGTACACAACCTATCAATGTTCTCTTTATTCCTGTACTCACTTCACGAAACAAGTAGTTTTGGCTAGTACAAAGTACTGAGGGCAAAATTATGTACTAGTCACTAGAGTTTGTGACTTTTTGTATAACTAATATATCGTGTTATTAAACATAATGGAGTTCTTAATTGCATGATAATCTCTTGTCGCTAGGCACCTCGTTTCATACGAAAAGTACAGAAAATGCATACAAGGCAACAATTACTTTGAACTTCAATTTATATCTTCTCTAAACTGAGCAAAATATTCTGTGGCTCGCTTCCACTATTCCAGCTTCATCGTAAAAATTTCTACTCTTTTCCTAGCATACTGTCCTTCAGTAGATAGTACTTTGACATAGCCAGAATGGCTCTTTGCTAAAGATTGTAAAAGTTACAAAACGCTGAACAACTGGGCATTCCTCTTTCCTCCCTTGAAATCCCTCTTCAGCAATGGGGCACGAAGTGAATTGAAAGGCGAATTCGACGTGGCGGTTTCTCCTTCTCTCAACTATAGATTACTTTTCAATTCAACTGCGTCGGCCCACTTTCAATCTCCGCTACGCTTCTACATCCTTGGAGTTGACTCGCAAAACTTCTCATGGCCCGCCACCCCCCTCAGTCATTCGTGTGGTCTCGCACCGTCCATGAAGACGCTTGAGAAGGTCGAGAAGAGGAAGTAAGCAGGAGAGCCACAGAAACGATCCGGAACTCTTAATGCTAATGTCAGTAGAAATGCTCCATGGAACTGAAGGTCACGAAAGGAGAGAATGGAAACGACTGTCAAGAAGGTTAGATGGCTGCAGCTGAAGGCGCTTGGCTTTTTCAATCTCTCACTTCATCCCTGGGATCCTATACTATACGTAGATTTAAAAAATATATATGCAAATGGAGGTTCGAAAATTTGACCACTATGAGTGTTTTTTTCCTGTTGTATATCTTCGTGAAAGGGACGACAAATTTTTCTTTTATGATTTTCCTCTGGTGGCCAGAAAAAATCTTCATGAAGAGAGAATGAGAGATGTATAAAGAAATATTTCGGGTCTGCAAGTGAAGGAGAAATAACAAACCGGGCGTGGCACTTGGAAATGGGGTGGGCAGTATAAGGTTGAGACCAGGGGTAAATGACAAATAGAATATAAAGAATACATGGAAATCGACACTATATATTTGCATTTTAGGGCCGTTATGCCTCCTCCAATCCTCAACACTGCAATCTTTTTTTTTTCTCATACCCCTTTCTTTATCCCTCCCTCAATGTTTCGCTACACAGTGGGTGCCTTTTCAACGCCTCCTTGCCCTTTTCCTCCAATCCACTAGTACCCATAAAAGTAAGCGGCTCGGGTAGTATTTTCCACGTAACTAAATTGGATTGGCAGTTTATTGGCAATATTCGTTTGCTCAAGCGACACACCAGAGTTTCTGCACGACTAGAACAAAATAATAAAAAAAAAGACGAAAAAAGAGATAAGAGGAGAAATGGAACATCGGCGTAGTCGTGTCAGTGGAACTGAAAAATAGAAAAAAAGAAGAGAGTAGAGGGGGCGGGATGGAAAAAAATTTGCCGAGTTGGTTGGAAACTCCAACCGCCTCTGCACGATGTACTCGCGCACCATTCCTAGGGACCGCCATCGAGCTTTTCTCGTGTCCTGAATAATCGTGTTGAATTTGCCCTCGATAATTTGATCACCCCGTAAAGTAACTTCCGTTCGTAGTGGGGAGAGAAGAGAATCGGGGTAAGGTGTTATCGCGCCTCAATGAAAGACGAGAGGGAGACTCGAATCTAAATTTTCTCTCCCCAACGTTTGTCATTCTCCCTTCTCAGTTTCTTTATTTGCTCTTGCTATGGGTAGTTACTTTCATTTTCATTCCGTTACTCACAAAAAAACTGGCCACGTTCAGGCAGACTGACACAATCGACAGTCTTATATTATATATTATATATTTATATATTCTCTTTTTACTTATATATTTTGTCTCTCATACCCTCTGATAGTTCTCCCGCCGGAGGAGAAATCGCGGGAAAGAGAAAATAGCCCCTCTACCGATTTCTCCCAGGCAACTATCATTATACATATTCCAATATTAGTTTTTACCGGACCCCATATTTGAATTGAACAATTTGCGTAGAGTGCTATCTGTGTGAAGGTTTTTTTTTCTCTGGTTCTCCCCTCGAATTTTTTTCTCCCATTTCGGTCTGAGCGTTTTCATTTTTCTTCATCCTTTTGTTCGACGATTATGGGACGGAAAAAAGTGAGAAAAAGAACTGGCCATTTTCATCCGACGAGGAGGAGCATATAGTCAGGGCTAAGAGATCAGCTCTGCGTACAGCTATCGACAAGCCGATTTGAACTATGCTATGCTAGGAATTTAGTTAACGGTATACACTGTTCGATGATTACGTGAGCAGAGCCAATCAATTCGCTTAATTCGAAGCGAACTGTGCTGAGGGAAGTGGCGAGGGGAACAGGGCACTGGAACTTGAATCACCGACACACTGGTGCCAATTGTAGGTCGGCAACCCATCCTCCGAAATGTAATAGCATATATGTCCATTGCTCGCTAACGGAGATTTGCAGCTCTCGCCCTGGATACCAATGAATTCGTTGTGATTTATGAATTCACGCGTTGTACCTAAAAGCTTTGTATGTATAATACGTTGCTTGTGCCTGTGTACTCAGGCTCAACGATAACCTCCCTGTTGGTTTATGTATTTCTGTATTTGATTTTAAATTGTAATATTGTTTCATTGTACTTCGGTTGGTGTTCAATTAAAATATTATAATTAAACTCCAATTAGACTCGAATACCAATTTATGTCATCGGATAATTTTCAGGATGAAAATTGGCCTCTGTTATTCGGAGGAGGATGGAAAATTCTTGTTGAGTTGAAAGGCGAGTTAAGGAATAAAAAACAGTTGCTTTCAATTTGGGTATAAAGAGAGAGTTTGTGCAGCAGCCGGAAAATAAGTGCACTATGAAGAGACAGCATTCTCAGACCTGAGATTTGTTTTTTATTTATTTTTTGTATTTCCAGTTCTTTCTTGACGTCCAATATTCTAAATTCCGCAAATTACTTTATGAATATTATAATAAGTCAGCCACAATCGGAAATCTTCGGTTGCAGTTATTTAGTTCTGCTACTTTAGATTCTGGCATTTTGTTTCTCCTCGGGGAAAAAATAATGACGGAAATTCACTGGTGTATTTCGGTTATAGCGGAGTGTATTAAATGCCAGGGGAAAAGTTTTGCGATCAATAACAGTTGAGGTCAGAGATATTCGACTTGTACTTTTCTCCTTTTAACCTTTGACTTCGGAAATTTCAGGCTACAGTTATCCCCTGAAAATCACTGGAAATCGCTAAGACTCTGAAGGTTTATCGGAAATTTCTCGGTTAAGCAGAAAACCAACGAGGTGGGCTAAAGGAGAGAAGGGAGTTAAGGAGAAGAGGGAATAGCGGCAACTTATTTTCATGGAATATCTCTCAAGTGAATTTCCAATTTTCCAGCTTTTTGTCCACTTTAAGATGGAAACGGATCCAATTTGCGAAGGTTGCGGTTCTCAGGGGAAAACTCTCACCCTCTACCCTTTTCTCAACGTTTCCTTTTTTTCCACGCGATTCTACCGCTCCTATCCCAAGAAGCACAGAGGCATTGTCTGAGCCCCGAGATTTATCGTATATATTTCATGTATCGAAATGTTCAGGGGGGAAAAAGAGAACAAAAAATCAGTGCACTTAAAAAACATCACAAGTAATGATAGGGATGAGTTATAAAAAATGAAGGTAGGGAATATATCTTGCGTGTAGAAAAGAAATGAGATTCAACTTTAGGCAATTTGTCTTCATATATTACAAAATATTCAGCTCGCCTCATCATAAAAATCAAATTGCTATATCGGGCTAATTAATTAATTCAATTACGATATCCACCAATCATCATCAACACTAGAAAGTAATTTAATTAAAAGCCATTACGCATCTCTGCGCCGCAATACCATAATTAAAATATTGAATTTTCAAATGCAACAATCATCATAATAATCATATAATTTTAATTAAATCCCCGAAAACCAAACAGAAATTCCGCTCTACACCCAACAGTATTCCGATAATCTTTCACCTATTTTGTACACATAAACTCCAATCCTATTAAAATGAATAACATCCTGACACTGGCTTTCCACCGCCGTCATGGCCGTCATCGCCGTACCGTGAACATCCGACATTCACATATTATCTGATGGCCAAAGCCTAGAGGCATGTGCAGCAGCTAAGCGATTGCTTCAGTCTCATGCAGTCTCTCTGGATGTTAATGCAGCCACCGCTCTTCTTACCCCTCTGACCCACTCCTCTCGATATTGACTGTACCATCATTGAAAGCTTGTCATTAGGGAGACACGTAATACTAACGTATGTTTCAGGTATCCTGGATGCGGAAACGGGACATGCATATATTAAGCGCTGGTATATCAACATACACAACTGATTTGAGATTTCAAGTCATTCATCCAGACAGATCGGAGAATTGGACATTGCAGATAAAGTCACCACAGCAAAGGGACTCTGGTACATATGAGTGCCAGGTCAGCACTGAGCCGAAGATGTCACTCAACTATACGCTCAACGTGGTTGGTGAGTGCGCTTTGAATTATTCAATCCTTCTGGGAGGTATAGGAAGCATGAAGTGACTACGGGAAGTAGGGAATAAAAGGTAGAAAAAGGTGAAGGGATGAGAGCAACTAGGACATTCTCATAAATCTAGTTGGACGGCATAGTTGTTGGAGGGGCAATAGTTGGTCGATGGGGGAGAGAAGCTCATTTTAACAAGTATTTCAGACTTTTTCGGCTCTGTATTTGCATTTATTCTTGCATATGAATACCGAACTTCCAAGTGAAGAGTATAAATGAAGTTGCGATGATCTATACATGTAGTTTACTTAATCGTTATGGTTAATGATGCAATCATTGCGGATGTCTTATTTTTTAACCCTTGGAATCGCAAATTATGGCTATTCACTGACTTCATTTTCAAAATATTTCACTCTGAATTCTACTTAATAGCTACATGAATATGGATTGTTAAACGCTCTGTTTCAATTTCATTTTTCGTTTATGGAAATGTATGAATCATATTCATGGTTATTCGAGAGAAAATCGTTGGCGCAAAATTACTAGAATCTTTCCAATATATCATGGACTGTTTTTTTTATTAAGCCCTGAATAATCCGCACATAAAATGGAGCGTGATTTTTTTTTCATTCAGAAATATTTTCACACACTTGAATTTTGTTATATTCATCCCTAAAATTGAATCCGAAACAGCTCAACTCATGAGAAGAGCTAACGTTTGATGTTGTCACGTAAACAACCATTAGTTTTCTCCTTCTGACCACGTAAAAATGAGAAAAATTCACGTTGAAACTGAAATCCACCTGAATGTAATCCACAAATGATACAAAAAATTGAAAAAAAAAAGCCTGTCAACCACCTGCTTCACCACTCATGTCAGGGCATTTCATCAAGGTAATAGAGCATAGAGAAGGAGACATACGTGTGACAAAATTTATGCCCAGCTCGTGGGCCATCTACGTTGAATCCCGCAGGTGGTGCAAAAAGAATTTTACATTTCACAAAGGTAGCTGTGGAGATCGTCTCCACCACTACCGAACGTATTTCCTTCATTCCCTCTGTCGTCGCGGGGTGAGTCTAACGTTAGTATTCGCAGGGATTTCTAGATTCCCAAGGGGCTTGGATTGTCGACGAGAGAACGACGATTTATCCGCTTTACTCATCTCCCCAAAGACACGACGAGACGGCTCTGCATTCGCCTCCTTTTCTACACTTTCTTGTACTCTAAACTTTACCCAACCATCCTCACTCCCCCTTGTTCCTCCTTATCGCCACCTTTGGCCCCTAACAATTCTCTCAACACTTGACCGTGCCACCAGTGACTCTACCTATTTCACTTCGTACAACAATTCTCGAGACATTTCCTTCAACTTTTGTTCTGCTCTGCTTTTCTACCTATCCCATTCCTTCAGGAACTGGGTAACAGCCACACACTGAGTGCCAATGTCATTATCGGGAAAACCCGATGATCCTTTCATTCGACCGAAGAGGAGAGTCTAAGAAAAGCGTACAGTATGAGGGTTAAAATCTCCCCGTCCCCCCTACTCACCGTAATAGACGACTTTCCATTAAATCCAGCCCTCCTCCCCCTTTAACCACGTTTCCAGATTCTGAGCGCTGGATATCTGAAATCCAAATGCCGTACCACGATTTTTCACAGTGAAAAACGTTCTTAAAATGAGGGTTATACCTCCTGTGAATATATCTATGCAGCTCTCCTCCTTCTACAGCAGTCTTAGACGCATGTGAAATAATCCAACGAGATTTATTATGGAGTTATGTAATATGGTAAAAAGGGTTCTCTTCAAATTTCCTCTAATTGCGAAAAAGTAGGAATTTCAAAGTGGGAGAGTTGAAGTGAGCGTTGGGGCGTTAACTGACGTTCAATTAAACTCGAACATGCAGTTGGCTCCCGCGGTGTGACCAATCATTTATACTCTATTTCAGAGGAAAATGTTGGAGGAGGAGAATTACTTCTCTAAATTCTTCAAATTTCGCAAACAAATTCACTGACACATCGGGCTAGATTTCATGGTTGTAAAACGAGAAAATGGGGGGGGGAATAAACCATCCGGCAAATGACACATTTGTCCAACTCATTCTCGAACCGCCCCTCCTACCGTCTCACCCTGGATATTACACCCTCTGTGCAACATCTCGTTGGGTATAAAAAATTTATTACGATGCATTTCGGTCAGTGAAACGACATGGCAGATATTTACGTCGATAAACCATCGGCCATTTCCCTAGAAAATATCGGTCGGCAGTGATACCCTATCTGTGTACGCTCAAACTGGAGAGAGACGGGGACAAGAGTTTGGACAGAGAGAAGGTGAAATGTGAACACTGCATAAAAAAAGGGGAATAGAGAGAGAGAGAGAGAGAGAGAGTATGCGAGAGGGGTAAAAATTGTCGTCCAAGCACAAACACAACCCGGAACTCGGATATACGGATTCTCGATTTTAGGAGCTGGTCGAACCATAACTTCTCGTTTTCCGGAGGGCAAGGAGAAGAGGGAGAGAGGGGCAGTGGATTGGGTGAAAGGAGAGAGAGGAGAAGAGTTGTGAGACTCCGGGGCCAGACTGAGTGCCGTGAATGCATAGAGAGGACGAGAGGGAGGTAGTGTGAGAGAAATTGCGAAAACAAAGTCACTGGCGTCTTTTTCTCTACCCGATCGTGCGATGGGAGGGGCAAGGGGGTTACTCGAATGCACTTGCGTGCAGAGGTACGAGAAAATAAGGGTATAAAAATTGCAGTTTTTTACTGGAGTGACAGAAAGTCGAAAGTAACATTTGCCAGTGATCTCTGGATACAACTTGAAAATACTTGTACAATTTCCCCCTAGAGGTCGGCACACAGAGAAACAAATGACAGTAACATCAAAATATATATTCCCCATATCCACACGTACAAATGTGGATAAATGTAGGTGAGAGCAAGAAGTGATAAATGTATTTACTGTGATTCGTAATACAGATATCACGCGTCAGGTAGAAATTTCCGTTATACGTGAATAATCGTTTTAATCGTTTTAATGTTATAATGGGAGACAGTGGTGGCGGATGCGGATGTTGTGAGCGCTTTTAGGGGGGCGAGGAGTGGTAGGGTTGCATTTAGCCTCCAACGTAATCGGGTCGAAATGTCGACGTTAACACTGCCAACCGTAATTCTACTCATTAATCAACAAGATCATCGGCTATATTCGTTTTCGTTGATTATGAAAATCCTGTTACACATACCCCTGCCTCCTCCCCCCCCTTCCCACTTTCACGTTATTTTGTAATCCCGTTAGCCATGCTTCTTTGGTGTCGTAGATGAATGAGTTATTTATTGCCCGAAAATTTATGGACCAGTAGGTCCATAGAGTGATTGCTGGAACCAGATTATTTTCTCTCGATTAGTGCCTCAATTGTTTCCAAATTTAGCAGTTTACGCTGCATTGGTGCAAAAATTAATTTGCATTGTTGGTAACAAGTGCCCCAAAATTGACGGATATTTTCCGGTAGCCGCCCGAAATATTACAAATTATTTTTCCGTACTGCTCTTCACGTTGCCTCCCGTAGTGAAAATCACTACAGAAAAATATCGTTTCTGTTTCGTTGCCGAAAATATATTATTTTCAAGCCACGTTTTAATCAATTCATTTGGAACGTCTTACGGTAGGTATAATATAACCTACATAATTTTTAGCCGACAATTTGTGGATGATTCACTCTGATAAATGCATGAGCCAATTTTGCTTAATTTTTTCGGTCATGATTAGATAGGATACTGCACTCGAAAACAATTAGAAATTTCCATTCTATTTCTATTTTGATTCTATTCTATTGTTGCATCAACTATTAGCTCACACTATATTTCTATTATTAGATATTGGCGGTTAAACATATCCTCGGAAGTAACCTGTGAGAATGAGTCAACAAGCGTGTGTAAGACCCTATATAATCTATAATAATCTTACCCTTCCGGAAGTCCTGGAGATTGGTTTTCATTTGGTAAATTGGCTCCTACACGTCTAAAAAAATATCCACCACACTAAGACGAGGTAGAAGGGAGGTGACCATATTAAGAGTCTTGCGAGTAGACTGGGTATCACGTGCTAATCAATATCAGCGTACACTACTCGAATCTTACAAGGAAAAAAATCTGGCAGTTTTTAACAGTCACTTATTGTCATGAAATTTCTATGTATTTTGGTACGGAAGGTAGGAGGTACACCCCGGCCTTAACTGAAAATTCAGTTGCCGGCAATGGTTCCTTTCAGAAATGAGTGTGAAAAGTTGCGCTGTCAATGATTATTCAATGATAATCCAACAGGAAAAAATCAAAAATCGTGAATTCTGAAAGTTACAAATCTGAAATTTCAGTAACGATTGAACATTAAATTGTACGGATATTCACAAGACTGACAATGCAAAAGCAAGTTTTACTTGATTTTCATACCATTTTTAATGGGGTAGTTGTCAAAAGTTAGGAAACTACTTATCCTTGACTGAGGAAACTGCCATTTGAATGTTTCGATTACCTGTGACATGTTCACTTTTTACGCAAGTTCCCAACCAATATTTCACGGCGCGAATGCAACCAGTTTAGTTTCAATTCAATTCAGTTGAGTGCAAGTTGACTTCCTCATCGAGTTCGAGTTATAATTTAGAGGAAACCGGTACCCCTGGACAATTAAATTGTCTTTGAACATAAATAAATGCGCGAGACCAATAAAAAATGTATTTCGGTGAAAATTCACTCAACAATTGCACCTGTTTAGGTATGACTTGACAGATAAACACTGGCAATATACAGGACAAAAAATGTTCTGCTCCACATTTTTAATTAGTCACATAAAACATGAAACATTATTAATACTTTTATAAATTCATGAAAAAAGCCATTAATCGGATATCTATTGGTTCCATTTATGATGGGTCACTCGTTTTTTTTCACAGGAATTACCTTCTACCGAGCTAAACTTACAGAGAACGGCCTTTGTTTTCCCTGCGGAAAATATGAAAGAAGAATCGTTGGTACTCCAACAATTTCGATAAACGATTAGTGAAACAACAAGAGACTACTTTCTATTCAACCACAAGCTTTCTCCATTTGAATACTTCAAGATCGACTATACCCGGGTAAATGTCAATTCAAGTGCTTCTATATATATCTGCTCCCTCGTCGTCATTCTCTTTCTCCTCCAGCATTGGCTTTGACTACTCGAACCATTCGCACACAGACCCAGCATCGGATTCATTGATGAAATTTAAATCGTATCTTCCACTGTTGCCTCACTCCACTCCTCCAATCTTCATGCATTTCGACTGCGTCTTGTTAATACTCTATTAGAAAAAAATATTAAATGAGGGAACAATAGATACGGTACTTAATCATAAGTGATAGGCTATAAGAAAGGAAAAGTTGATTTCAAAAAAAGTATAAATGAATAAGGGAAAAAAGAAGAACGAAATAATATCAAAATAAGAGTTAAGAGGAAAAATGTTTTCCGATGGGGCACGTCCCTATCTGTAGGAATATTTTTCGGATAACTTGGATCGAGGAAATTATCCCTCGACTTTACGAAGCGATTGGAATAAATTTCAATGCAAACTCAGCGAAATTTATGATGAAAATAGAGCTCCACCATGAGTATAGTCCGAAAAACCAAGCACCAGAGAAAGCGAGGGATAAATTGAAAGGAAAGGAAATAGAATCTTTTCTACCTTTATTTTTCACCCAATATTCTTCAGTGTACATAATATTGGGGTATACTGATGGGAGTTATTCACTGAGTGCCGTAAAATCTATACAAGCTGCAGATTGGATAACAAAATTTAGCAATGGCAAATCGGCTTTGAAGCTGGATACGCCGATGAGTCACGAAAAATTCTTCAACGTATCGATTGTCCCGACAACAGGACAACTGACTATGTCATTTCAATTTAACCATACACTCATGGTGGCTCAGTTTCAGTATGTCAAGTAAGTGAGTCTCACGAAACGCCGAGGGAAAAAAAACTGCAAGTGGAAAAAAAAGACACAGACCCGGGAGATTTCAAAATAGGGTATCGTTCAAAATGAAAGGATTGAACGGCAGTGCACTAAAAGTTTCCTATCTATTGCTGTCGCAGGAGAAAATTGGAATGAAGGTGAATAGAAGGACGACTGAGGAGAAAAGAATTTTTACTTGAGTGAACACTTGGCGAGACTCTCAAAGGAAAAATGTCTGGTGAAATGTAGGGGAGAGTAAGGATAGAAGAAAATTTAGGAGTCTTTTTTTGGTATTGATTCGTCTCTTGATTCTAAGGAGAGTTTCGGCTTTGACGCCCCGATTCTCTTGCGGCCAGACGCCAAAGCAGACGTTGAACGCTGCGCTGACATTCTCAAATACTCTTTATACTGTGTCATTAATATTATTTGATAAGGAAATTTTTAATGAAAAACAGAAAAACAAAGGAATAAAAAATTCTCGCATTATCTCAATGCCGAGGAGATAAAAGATAAACAAACTGATAATAATAATGTCGAACAAGAGTTTAAATTACTGCCGATGGCCAACGACGAGATAGCTTGGAAATAAAAAACATGAAAACGCAGTAAATTAACTGAAGTATCTATGCTCGTGATAAACTGTGACAGGTGTGGCCTGTAAAAATACCTTCCACGCAAATTTTATATCCCAGAATACATAAATCCACCCAATCAACTTGTCCTTTCTTCAATGATATTTAATTTCATTTGATTGTTTTTACTATCTATTATTGTTCCCTTTACATCTCTATTTTCATGCGTTCACATTGCTTTTTGTTTACTCGCAAATGTCGCCTCCAATTTACCAGCGCCTAACGATCTCTTTCCCTCGCGCACTCAGTCATTCCCCTCTCCCCTCCAGCAATTTTCTCACACCCATATTTCTGCATCGTTCAGTCGCCTGAATTTAGTAAAGCATCCTAACTGAGAAACATACGTACCCAAAAGTACATGAACAGAAGGTAAATAATTGTACGAGTTTACTCAATCTAAAAGTTGGTTGGGCGCCAAGATGGATTACTCAGAGTTTAATTTATGCAAGACGGGCTCAGACCTTTTCGTCTAAATTGAACGTAGACGGGCTGCCGTCTCTCGTCTGTCGTTTATATTACGAGTTCTGAGAGAATGACTTGGAGCAAAAGAAGACATGAAAAAATGGTTCTCTCTGGGTCAACAGACATGAGTTAATCATAATAAGAATCTGAAATGATAGAAAAAACTTAATTACGATGTTTAATCCATCCCCAGCTATATGCTGATAAATAAAATATTTGTAGTGATTAACACAGACGCATGACGATACTCATAGCACTGGAATACTCCTCGTAATTGTTCACTGTCAGAATAACACCCCAAGAAAACTTGAGCGAAAACATTTACGGAATCAAACTTACACTCAGGAAAATCAATTTCACCCGCCATTTTCATTGCAGTTGACAAATCGATCTCTCTTTTTTCCTCATTATAAAAGAGACGTGGGAGAATTGGTGGATGGAGTGATGAGAGAAGATACCAATCGAAGATAGAAAGAATCAAAGATGGGAAAATTGATTCTCAATCAATGTCTCTCTCGCTCTTGCGTGCATGGAAGTGAGAAAGAGAAGAGGGAGAAGATAAGAGAGAGAGAGAGAGGGGGGGGGGGGGCGGAAGAGGAAGAGAGAATAAAGAATCCAATTAATCCGTATTATTAAATCCAATTTTTCATTAGGAAATGTTACTCTATATTTTTTTATATCACGAGATATCGAAAACTTTTTTAATGAACCATTCGAGATGGCTAATTAATTGGTGAACTGGATTGAATGTGATACTACCCTGATTAAATCGGGTACTGTCGCTGCACCGTCAATGATAAACGTGAATGCGCTGACAAATTAGGGGTTGGGAAGGAGACAAAAATAGACGAATGCAGCTGGGAATAAACTCGAAATGTATAATCTAATTTTGACGCGTGCAGATGCAACGTGTGTCTTTCGACCGGTTTCGAATGTTTTGTGTTGAGAGCTGACGAGCTTATCCAACGAGCCAAAGCTGATAGCAACTTTGGCTTACTCAATGGCCGCGTTAACCGACTCGTTAGGGCGAATTAGTTGAAAACAGCGTCGCGAAACTCAACCTTCACTACAGTAGTAGTCGCTCTAGCCTGTACTCTCAAAGCTCCATCGGCTTATCTCCGAGTTCACATGCAAGTTCTGTAGCTACTTCTTTGAATTTTTCCATTCATGGATTTGTCAATGTTCATTAACTCTACATGTTATACTTCGTCCCCTCAGGTGTGGTGCCCATATACGGGTATGGACCCAATCGAAGTCGCAGTACTCTGTGCAGAATCGAATAGTTTTTTAATTATAACAAATAATCCAAATCCATCAATGTCCTAGTGAAGCTGAATAGTAGAGCTTGGATTCCATATGCGTTTCATAATTTTTGATCTATTAGAAATGATCGAATTTCGTTGATATTGAATGCACATCAGCCTTGCTGACAGAAAACCAAACTAACCAAACCTAACTACTGAAAGCATCATCGATAAATGCCCTGCCTCTGCTGATAGCCTCCATCAGTTATTATTATACTGTCATTATACCTTGAAGTCATTCGCCGAATAACTCCAAGCAACTAAAAATAATCCACCCGGCGATATTCCACCCAACCACCTTACCAACCTGCACAATCGAATATCATGACGTGGATTGGATGACAACCAGCCTGTTTCATCGCTTACCAAAGAATAATTGTGACTGCATTGTCACGATGACACTCATCAACGCATTTTAATCATCACTACCATAGGCTCAACTCCATTCTTCTTCAGTACAATCCAATGTCCTATTACCAGTCTAAAATAATGATTGAACGGAGAAGTATTCAGGTCACACCATTCATCGAGTTTCCAGTAGTCAAGTTGAGTTACGGTCAGGCCAAAAGTTTACGGATGAACCAGTGGTTATAAGGAAACGCTGAAAACCGAGAGAGATTCACAGAATGGCTTAGTTGGGTCACGTTGAGTTTGCCCACCCAAAAGTGAAAGCAATTGTGATTTTCCGTGGTTGCAGCGATATAAGAGGGGGAGTGAGAGATACCCTCAGAAAGGAGTGAATGAGAGTGGAATGAAGTTGAAGATGCTGAGAGCTATCGTATTAGCATTGAAACAAGTTTCGAAGAACGCCCAGGATGCGAATGCAAATGCTGAGACATGATCCTGCCGATAATTGGAAAATCGCCAACATCGGAGAAATTGAGGAAAAATAAAAAAGGGAAGCGTAGACGGTGAAAAGGGAAGAGAAGGGGCTAAAGGAATCGGAGAAGAAGGGAATGGCCCGAGGGGAAAGCGAATTAATGCCGACGGTGGCAGTAGTAAGATTGTGAGAATGAGGTGGAGGAGGGAGAAGAGGGAGGGAAACGGAGGGGTGAATCAAGCTCTGGTGTGGTTGGCAGCAGAACGATCGCGCGTGCAACCATTCACCTCTTTTATATGTACGATGGCACTTGCCGCGATTAGTTTGACTCTGCAGTAGTACTGGCGCCATTAGCTCTATCGACCATTTGTAAAAGAAGGGGGGAAGGAGGCACGATCGAAGGGTAAATCGAAAACTCTCACCCTTTAATAATAAACTTAAAGTTCATTTGAGTTTAATGTCTCTTTGGTATCGACGCTTTTCAATGACTCCAGCAAAGCAATCTTGACCTCAATGTTCATTCCAAAATTCCTCATGTAATTTACCATTTTTTATTGGCCCGTCTCACGTTTTTTTCCGCTACCAAGTTAAAATTGGAGTTGTTGGGAAAGAAGTAAAATCGATATAAACGACCGACAATTTTACTCGAAAAAGTTGGTCGGCTTGATGTAAGATGGAAGCCCAATGCACTCACGAGTCCATCCTTATCCGACTTATCTCCAAGTCTCTGAAAGATTTACCCCAGGTACTCTTTGGCAGACATTAACGATCCAACCAGTTTCAACTCGCATTCATTTTTGTGATCCTACATCTGGTAGTGTCTCACAAATGGGCGCAAATACATACACTGGGATAGTGCTGAGGTACTTGCTCCAGTGTCCATTAAAAAGAGGTGCAATGAGAGAAAAAGAGGATGAAATACAAAGGAAAATTGTAGAATTGCATAAGTAGTTCTATGTACATTTGTCCAGGTGTATTTCGTGCGGATATAAAACTCATGCTTGTTCTGCTCGGTGTAATTCCCACTGAGAATGCAGAATGAGCTAGTGCTACTGACGCCTTATAAATTTTTCGAGCACCAACGTTAGTGTCCGAGCAAGATAATGGCCATGAGACACGGTTCGCGAGAATGACTTGTTCCACATTAGTAAGAGAAACGCTTTTTATTCTTATTTGTTGAACAATTGCATTAGGCTACATAATAATAGAGGAAATTCAGTCTATTTACCCCACATTTTCGTGGAATTAGTGCAGGGTATAAAACCTACTTTTACGATCTTCCACGATGTCCCAAAAATCCACTGGTATATCCTAACTTTATTACCAAGATTATTTTCTTCTCCTCCATCATGTATTCCATTTTCTGGTCCCTCCCACGAGAGATAATATGGATGTGGCATCCCACGAATTCCTCTCCCTCTCTATGGCTGATTTCACGTTCATCTCCGCCTCTGCAACCCGCCATGACCGAGTATTTCCGGTAAGGAAGCGTCAATGCGAAACATTGGCTCTACTAAACCTGGAGCGTATTACTAGCATGGGTGGAGAAGGGGGGAGGGGGGGAAGAGAAGAGAGGCTCCGGTAACAGTTACAGATCCCGTTTGGGAAATGTTGAATCAGCGCGAGCTCCCACTCCCACCGGATATCCGGTAAATTCAACTATCCAATGAGTATAGAGGTTTACTTTCTCGCCTGCTACTTTTGGCTTTCATTTTTATATCTTGAAAAATGTCCTCTGGAATTTTTTAACTTTCCATCATCGAATATCCTCTACAGCATTCGTAATTACATGATGTAAAAAGCGTGTTTAATTACTCCGGTTTTACAAAAAAAAATCGAAAGGATTTATAGTGTACAGTTAAATTTATCCACCCTTGGAATATATATTGTGACTTGCATATAAATAATGATGTGATTACGAATTTTTTTGCTGAGTTAGCTGCAGTCTGCATTTAATCAACGTAATGATACTATTCATAATTGCACATATATCAGGTTGAATATTTGATTGTCTGAGTACTTCGAAAACTTTTAAATGTCAGGTCCAATTTCTCACTGCTTGCAATATTCACTCAACAATAATTTAATGACTAACGAGTAGATATAGCCGATAAAGTATGCGCTTCGGCCACTTTGATGGAGAAGAAAAGTTTTCTCAGCTCCGAGGTCAATTTCAACAAACTCTTTCCAAGTATAAAATTATAAGTGAAATAATACCAGCACCCACAAGATTCAGTCTGACACTCGAAAACTTTTAGTCAAGTGAAAATGATACATCCGTTCTTTTTTTTGTATTTTTATTCCTTTATCGAACTATCACAAACAACTGCTGTGCCTTATTATAACTCACTGACCTCGATAAGCACTCGAGTATTAAATAGGCCCAAAGGGTTCATTGATTAAACCTCCTGCCCTGCGGTTAATCCTGCCTTATATTTTCTATTTCAGCCTCGATTGCTTATTATAACTAGAGACCGCAGTCATTGGAGCGGGGCTTTATATGGTCACAGGGGGTAAGTGAAGGGGTTGGGTAAAGTTATTGGGGAAAGACGGAGGAGATATCAGATAGGTTGAGAGGATAGTTGTAAAAGGTTGAAGACTATCATCCAGCGAGACCTCAAACTTGGCGACTATTCCCCTCTTGACTTTAGAGGGAATGTGGGGACATAGTCTCAAATATCATGCTGAGAGATCAATAGTTGGCTATTCGATCCTGAAATACTTCGTGTACCAAGCATATTATCGCCAATTAAGAGATATTTGTTTTGTAAGCAGAGATTGGAGGGAATCAAAGACAGCGTGGTCTCCCTGTTGTGGTGAATTCCTTGAAATGTGGCTCCCAGAAAGTTAGTTTGAGTCAAGTAAGTTTCTGACCTTCGGTAAATTTTATAAAGTAGAGAATGTAGATATTCAGAATAATCGAAATTTATTCATCCACAAGAATTGATCAAAACGTTCCAGGTACAATAAATGTTTTGCTATTATCTTGATAATACTAAACGACAGTGACCACATTGCAAGTGAATTTGAATAATTATTTTCAGCTGCTATTAATAAATTTAAATTGCATTTAAATTGCCAAAAAATCATTGCCTTCAAATTGATCGACGGCTGTGGCCGTGCGTGTAGAGTACTAGACAGGTGATATACTGGTCCGGGTTCAAACCTCGGCGAGGGCAGTCAAAATTCGTAGCAACGGTTTTCCCTCAAATTAAGTTTTTTCTCATCCCTTAGCGACTGCGTTACAGGGGGTGGGTATAGGACCGAATCGTAAAAACCCAAAAGGGTATATAAAACAAGAAGTAATTAATTTCAAATTGTCGTACGAAAAGAATCTTATTCTGCTGAAGAACGTTCTCTTCTCGATGGGAATAAAATTATTTATCAGGATATTTCATTTTTTTTATTTAGACGAGACTATTTCTTAATAAATCGGCTTGATCTATGCAGTTAATCTTCTACGTTGAAATAATGTTTACTCTCGATGTAGGTAGTTTTTAAAAACTTTTCACAATTTTCGGTCGCTAAATATTACTCACTCATGTTACTATTGATCTGCCCAGGATAAATAATTCAAATTCAACTCCAAAAAGGGGAATCGAAATGCTCTTCCCGGAACTTTTAGGTAAAAATTTGCATGTGAAATCTATGGTACTGTTTTCGTTGTTTTTTTTTTGTATGTATCAAATTTTTCACCTCTTCATTTTTTCTCAGGCTAGTTTACCACTTTGGTATTGAAATTGATATATTATTCACTGACGACAAGAATATAACACTTTTTAGTCCAACTATAATTCCTTCAGAGTTCATAGATATCAATTGATACTACCACCTGCTATGGTCTGTTTTCAAACCGGTTGCGAGTTTTAATTTACATTTAGAGGTTCGCCCGTTTTGAATGATAACACCTTTCTGAATTTATACGTAACAAAGTATCTAGTGGTTTCTACCTGTGGTCGATGCATCCAACCACCGCTGATCAACAGATTGTACCAAAACCACACAACACTGATCACCTGATAAAAATCAAGCATCCAATGTTTATTCATAATACATACCATAACTTCAACGTTCAATACGTAATCAACATTTTTATATCATTTTAGAAAATACGTGATTTTCAGAGATCGACTCAGCAGATGTCCTATAAATAATACCAGTGATAATGTCATCGTAAAATTTTTATAACTCCGTTAATCATAAAATATCCAGCACGGGTAGTCTACACGTAGAAAATTTCTCTTCAGTGAGGATATAAAACTCGAGAGAATACAATTTTTTTCTATCTAGATTTAATTAATGATTTAAGAGGTTTCTTTGCGAGAGTTCCTCTATTAAGTATAACGACATTAGTAACTAAATTGCTGGTGGACTGAAAGAAAAAACTTGAAAAAAAAATACGGATGACAAAGCGATAGGGGTCTCCACTCATGAATTATGTTTTTCGAGAGATTCAACTATTAATTTCAATCCGCCATTTCACTCAACGCAACTATAATTATTCAACTACGACATTCCCCTGTATGTCGATTTTCATATCCTTTGTAAGATAGTTCCATTAAAACCCATCTCCACTCTGAAAGCCTCACTGACCCATCGATTGACCACAAGCTACCCCATTTAATCCCACGATTAATTTCCTCACCGAATTAAACACGAAGCTCGTCGTTTCCCGGACACCATTATCAGTGAAGAAGAGAAAAACGTACACATACACACACATACAACGGTATGATCCCAGAGCTCATAAAATAATCACCCCAGAGGAAAACCACCTCAGATGAAATGAACGATGCCACTGAATCTCATAAAATTTAATGAGCCCTCGCAATGTGCAATTTTTTTTTTCAATTCTCTCAACTGAATCGATTCTAATTCTCCCATTGCCAGATCAAGCACGCCTGTCTGATAAATGTTCCTTTCATATTAATCCATTGACCAAGGGAAGGGACACGAAATCTTACAATTCCCCTCAGGCAACTACCGCAGCTGGAAGAAAGGATGAGGAGATGTGGCCGAACGTAACAATGCAGCGAGACGTGGGTATGGGTGATCAAGCAAGCAAACGTTGACAGTGGAGATATCCCAAGATTCTCGGGGAGCGAATGGCCCGATCTAGTTGGCAAACATAGTGCTTATGTCCAAGCTTGACTCGCTCCTCTCTCGTCGCTCCTCTAGTTCATATACCTGAGTTCTCAAGCTCTCGGTCGGTGCTCATTTTTTCATTACGCTTCGTCATTCTTCTTCCAATCCCCACCCCCTAAACTCTTTTAGACCCATTCTAGACATTGAGAAGTATTCGAAACTACTTTCTCACCACATCTACCAGGATTTTCCATGCAATGCTTTATGCCGTACTGAGCCCACCTTCTTCCCTCTTTGCCACCGGCTCCCCTCTATCGTCTCTCATAAGCCGCCTTATCTGCTTAAGGATCGTCACTGCTTTTGTCTCGACCTCTCAACTCTTACCAAAGTTTCCACAATATAGAGGCAGCTCAACAATGTAATGTATCGCACTCTATACTTTTGTCGAAAGTCCCCATTTTGACTTTTCAATAAAGAGTACCTCCGCCGACTCCTTTTCTAAACTGCGTCGAGTTACCTGACAAACTTTTCCACCTAAATTGTAAATCCTCGACGAAGGGAGACGATTGCTGTTTGAGAAAAAGTAGTTGAAACCATCGTTGAAACCTCTGCATCTGTTTTACCAAAGCTGTGCCTTTCAACTAGAGATTTTGTGCAGGTATAACTGTGAACGGAGCGTAGAAAATACCAACTTTTGTAGCTTTTTTTTATTGTCGTTGAACGAGAATATTCAATGCCTATGAAAAATTGGACAGTAACTGGGCAGAGGGTATGCTCGAAACCCTAGAGTATCGTCAGATCTGTCTAACCAAGCGTGGGACTCAATGCAACCTCCAATTCAGTTCGGCAAACCTCCACCCGGAGACGAATATTCGGGACAAAGGCAAGGGGGTTCACCATTGGACTGAGGCTTGTGTCCACTGTGGCAACCAATATTTCTTTCACAAAGAGATGAGGTAGGAGAAATAATGAATCCGAGTGGGACATTGTCATCGCCGTCTTTATATTTTTGTCATTCATGGAATGAAGTAAAATGTAAACAATGGATTCAGTGGGTCATTCCATATTTCGGATAAATGAATTTTTACGTATTGAATAAATCCATTTCATATGGACAAATTGGTTATTATTTTTGTACGATTCGAAACCAGAAGAATATACGGAGAAAGAAGGGTGGGACGAGAACAGTATGTAAAAAGTGAGCGCAAGCCATGGATTGAAATTGGTAGACACACTATTATCCATATACTTCCATCAAAATTTTAAACTGTCGTCAGAAGACCTGGATATTTGCCTAGAATCAGTTTTTTGAGCGGCGATATTTACCACAACAAGCGGTTTCACGAATTCCGGGACCAGAGATGTGTGGCATAACATTTCGGTGACAACTGTCACTCTGTTATTCCGTGTCATCTACTCTCCCCGTTTGCATCTCATTAGCGAAAGTCAACCTTTGCTACTGATCCCTTGCTTTCCCCACACAGAATAGTATACGACGTTTTTAAAAATACGTAACATAGTTGATAACCTTCACATAATTTCAATATTTGGTTGACCGTTCAATCGTTTAAGTCCGTCTGGGCTCACTAATAACAGGTTTATTTTGTAAGAGATAGACACGCTCTCTGTCAAAAAGAAAATCTTTTTCATGGCGGAAAGAGAATGATAAGTTTTTCTAAATATCGAGCAATCTGAATGTGAACCCCGCAAAAGCCCGTGAACGGGATGAACAATATTTATTTATTTCCGCCATTTCTGGTTCCAGCGATTAATTTTTTTTCCACATCCACAAGCTTAATTCATGTTCTCTAATAATAATGAACAAACATTCAGGGTTTTCCTTGAGAATAATAAAAATCACATTTACTACCCAATATCCTTAAATCGTTCCGGGGCTGGTTGTACGAAGTCCAGTGAGCCACTTCATTATCAAGTTATGTAAATTCATAAAGAAAATTTATTGGGGAGTTAGCCAGTTCTTCGACTTGATAGTAGAATACTTAATAACGGCTTATAGGGGAGTTAGACGGTTTTTCTGCTTGATTGTAGAGTACGTTAATTTAATTGGTCGTAAACAGCTACTGAATACGTCATAATCATCAACACTACGAACCAAAGGCAATGACAAAGGAACATACCACGTTTCCTGGGAGGTTCTAAGTGAATTGGCAGATTATTGTCCTTTGTCCGAAGTTTACCCAATGATTCATTGAAGCGAAATTCGTGCAGGAGGACCCCTGAGTTACAGTACAATATAATTGTGTTATTGTTAGGAATATTTTTATTTTTTTTTGCGTTAGAAATATTTTATCCAACTGTAACAATTCTCGCTACTGTAGTCATAGCGCTCGTTCACTGTCACATTTATGTGATCTCATCTGAAAATACAAACCTACCTCGCTTTTATTTCACGAGCCCGAACGCGGGCTA
Organism: Psyttalia lounsburyi; assembly: GCA_030522865.1. Taxonomy (NCBI): domain Eukaryota; kingdom Metazoa; phylum Arthropoda; class Insecta; order Hymenoptera; family Braconidae; genus Psyttalia; species Psyttalia lounsburyi. Next base: position 14,487 of record JAPYZN010000359.1, on the reverse strand, counting down.
CCGCCCGCTGTATTGTAAAGAAACCGAGCGCGTGTCATGTTAAGATTTTGAGAGGTTAGTGAAACTGGACG
>JAPYZN010000359.1:0-14398 GCA_030522865.1 Psyttalia lounsburyi | reverse complement strand
TCGTCAGTTTCAACCAATAAGGAATAGGTGTGACAGACTTTCGATATTTTCGATTCGATTCGAGATCCGAGGTGTATGTACTTTTTATAGTAGGACCATTGATGAACGTTGCAGTTTTATGGAAAGAAAACAAGTAAAGTAAAGTAGTTTAACCGATTGCACATATGGTTTTTCGTTTTCGCATTTTAGACTTCTTCATTTGTCAATCATTGCTATGATAAATAGTAAAATAGAGGGTTCAGGCCGCAAAATTTAAATACAGAGATGAAATCGCGTAAGTACTACCCTCTATTGCTACCAAAACAAATATCCCCGGACATGGGTCATTATTGTTCATGGTATGATGAATTTTTTTTCTTACTATACCTTTTTTCACATTTATTGTTCGCCGTTTTATGACAGTAGTAGAAAAAACGCTGGTCTTTGCGCATGGACTGTGCAAAAAATGGGCCATTTTTACGTGATTATTCCCTACATTCAAACTTCGATCAATAGAAGCACATCATGTGCGGAGGGGGAAGATTGGAAATCACGTGATGTGTATGTCAATAATTTTCGGTTATACTGATGTTATTACCGAGCAATAAACATGGCCTGGAAATCTCCAATATAACCAAGCGAAATGCGGTGTATTTTCTGAGACCTGTAACTAAAATTGACGCCCCGAGAACGGATTACAAAATTACTTCCATCAGCAATATTAAATACACTAAACCCAATGAGTAACATTAGCTAAGGAGATATTAGAGAATCAATTGTCTATTATCTACTCGCACCAGAAACAATCGGATTTGAGTGTTATTCAGGATAAAACGTCCTTAATGAAAGACTTCGTCCGTGAGAGTTTAACCATTTTCCAAATGGAATATGCCATAAGTGAATCTCAATTATGTAATAATATCAGAATTATACCAATCATTATATTAATAATTGCAATAATCGAGTATATTATGTAATGTATTTTGTAAAGTGATTAACACTAATGCACTTGCCGCTGATCGCGGCAAAGTAGTGTAAATGTAACATGTAGAGGAACGCAGGACAGAAATGGCTTGGGTAAGCAGTGCAAACGCGCTACACCAAAGCTAAAGATAAGGATTAACCCATTTAAGCAAAAAAATATAGGTTTTTTTCCCCATGCCACTTAAAAAGGAGAAATTAACACACATACAGTAAAAAATAATGATTGAGAGCTTTTACCCCTCTTTTGTAAATATTCGAGAAGCCCTTATTGGTAGATTGAGTACACAGACGAGGAAAGGAAGTGGATGGGGGAAGTTACTATTGGAAAAAGCGTTGGTAAAGTTTCATGATCGATTAGGTTAGGAAATATCGAACTAACTCTTTTCTTCCATCGAAAAGTTGGATTTCTCAATCTCTAAAGAACTGAAAGCAGTAAATGATCCAATAATACACTCAAGTTTTCGAAAGTTTTTTTTTTAGATTATCTCAAACCCCTTCAGCTTCCTGCTTTGATTCAAGCTCAAGACTTGATTTCATGTGGATTGCAGCTCTGAGTGAAGTTTGAGGGATGGGATGAGACGAACTAATTATTACCGTTGCACACTCGGGAGGTATCAAGTTGGCTGCTTGATCCTGCGAAGTAGAAACACTAGGAGGCAATGAACCAGGGTAAACTCTCAGGACTATCTCTCACAATTGTTGTCTTTATCTCGAACTGGCCATCCCTAGTCTTCTCAAACACGAACGCTCACTCGACAGCCCACCTCAGCCATTCAGAGAAATCCGAGTACCCACTAGTGGACCATGATTATCGCACTGTGAGTGTGTATGTGTGTGTTCCATGTTTCTAACGACGACCGGAGACACTGGAGTATTGCCAGTGTCGCTTGCAATTAGCACAATGATAATTTCCTCTAATTCCCCGGCATTAACCCAGTTGAACGTGTGAAAGAAAATATATTTAAAGTAGTAAATGAGAGCGGTGAGAAGAGCGGCCGAAAAATTGGACTGAAACAGGACGAAAATGGAAATAGTATTATAAAAAATTTGTGGTGACTCAGGTAGGGTGTTCGAAGAAATATTGAAAAGCTTTTGCCATTTTGCCATTTTATTTGATTTGTATAGAATTTATTTATTTCAAATGAACTATTCATTTGGCGATAGCGCAGAATTTCTGTTTCTCAGTTTGGCGACGAAGATGAACATCTCAAAGGCGTTATCCAACTGGATGTCGTAAAAGTTTTGGAGTTTCCGGTATCGAATTGATGTGGCGGGCACTTTTCGGGCTTTGGCCCGCGGAATTTTCAGCGACAGTATATCTAGAGATGCCCCTCTTCTTCGCAAACGTCTAAGCTACCATCCTCGCTTCTCCACGATGTACGTTTTCACGAAAAACCATTCCCCATTTTCCTCATGAGATTCTTTCTTTCAAGTCTTTTTTGTTATTCGTTCATACTCTCAAACTATTCTTCACCATGACGACCCAACTGTATTTTCCCTGTTCGAACGGTAAAACATGGAACGATACCGCGCCGGTCTGACGACACTTGTGCAAAATAGACGGTGCGTAAATCGGAGGGTGGCGTGTGATACTGTCCTATGACCTAGAAAATAGTTTTACCAGACAATTCGTTGAAAAAGCGTGTGAAAAATCCCCAATGCATTCTGTATGTTGTTTTTTTTTTGAATATTTTTTTTTAACTTTGTCTCCACTCTCTCCTTTCCATGCGGAATGCGTTGGGAATGGGCGGATATGGTTCGAAACATACTCTGTTGCAATAAAAAAAAAACAAATTCCTCGCAATTCATTAGCCGCTGAGATCGTACATAATTCTGGTCTTTTTGTCACTGATTTGTAGCGTTAGGTATTCTAAACAATTAACGAAAGATTTGGAAAAGTATTTGCATTCAACTTCTTATGATTTGTCACTGTAATTTGATGGTGTTTCCTCACCGATTTTAAGCCATTATTTTCAGTTCAAATTCAACCATTTGTGCTCTGTGGAAAAGGGGTTAAAGGATTAAAGGGTCAAAATGGACTACAGATTAAAATTCCAATTAACAGAAAAAATGTTATTACCTCTCCAACCAGTGCATGATACAAAAATTTCCAATCGCTGGATTTCCATTTCATGAATTTACGTCAGTACTCAGGAGCAATTTCGTGGGTAACTTCGACCTCATTTCGAGCACACATCCTATCTCAATCGAGGAAGCAAATCCTGTTTCGTCGCCTTTACCCTCAACAGTATACCCGCCAGTATCGGGATCAACCTCCTACTGTTACCTCGACATCTTTTTACGCTCTGTATTCTTTTCTCTTTTTCAACCCCTGTGAGACCATCAGCGAATCTCTTTTACCGTCCAATCCTCATGGGGTGTCACACCGCCAGATTCGACATTTCAAGTGTATTCCCAAGCTTGACTGTCACAGGGCGAAATGTTCTAAGGTGGGTTGTTTGCCCCCCTTTTTTAATAAAAGAGAAAAGCTGTTGGGATTGTGACAGAAGGAAACAGTACGGATCAGTGACTTTGTAAACAAGAAAATTTTTCAATCTTTCAAAGTGTAGTGGAAATGGAGAATCGCAGAATAAGTCGTAAGTCTGAAGAAAAAATGCATCTCATGCAGGGAAAACAAGTCAGAAGTGGAATATGCATTTTGAAAAATGCATTTTCACGCATGAATATCATCGTTCTATTTGCTTCACTTTGATTCAAGAAATCCCAGTGATAACCGTATAAGCTTATTGACCCTCATTGAGAATTCCTCAAGCACAATATCCAATAATCCGCGGAGAGAAACCAACAAAAACCTCGTACTCCTCAACTTCCAGTACGAGAAACATTTCACCCATAATGAAAGAGATTACCAACTCTAAAATTACTGACATTAATTTAAATTTGAAATAACCTATTAGAAGCCAAATAAAAATTCTCAATCGTCCAATGCCGATATGAGGGTATAAGTAGAGACTTTATCACTGTAAAGTAGTTGCATTCGAAATTTATGGACTTTGCAAAACTTAACGAATATATTAAGAATCACGATGTAGACCAACTTCAAGACTTAATTGAACACAGCATATAATATAATCGAATCGACGGAAGGAATCAATCATCGAATGATAACAGAGTCCACATCTCAAAGATATCAGCCGTAATCCCCAAATGCACATGTAGAGCTGCAGATGTTCATTTGAGTGGTCAGAACGCCCTCTTTAAGAACGGATCATCGGGTCTGCGCGACCAAGTGGCATGGAGTGGAGAACATTTCTAGAGCAGCGTGTCTGTATGTGGGAGCAAGTAGGAAAACAGACATTGAGGATAGGGATGGAGAGGCGAATAGCAAGAATGGAGTGTTGTACCAGCGTTACTCTTGTCGTTTAGTATCTCGGTAGGTTTGACACTGAGCTCGCTGCTAATCGCTGCCTCGTAGCAACACCGGGGGGCTAGAATCCCCGATTATAGCAGTCTGCGCGAGCGGCGTTTTGGCATGGCGCTCAACTTGAAAAGGACAAGTAGTACAAAAGAAGTATGGGTGGACGTCGAGAGCAATAAAACGGCGTGATATCTCGTCGTTTACTGTTTGGGCCACTTGTGGGTTGTAAAAGGGAAGAGACTGGATAGAAAAAATAACTTTAGAGGATGCCTGCAAGAGATAGCAGGTGGCAGAAAATAGTTTGCAATTTATGGGTTAATGAATGGACAGATAAAAGGGGTTATTACATTCCCATATTTTGTAGGAATGGGAGAATGAAGGAAACATTTAGATGATGGTATCCCCGATTGTAGCTTGATGACCAGTGAATTTGTGACTCACAAAATGTAATAATGACTCTCTTTGCCTATTGTATTTTTCTTTTGGAACGACCAAGTATGCCGTACCGGAATGATAACACGATTCGAGTTAAACGTAATGACTTTGTTAATTGAGTCAGTATTGGGCCGGTGATCAGTGAACGGAATAATTCACATAGCTTCAACACGCTTTCACGAGTTCTCTATTGAATGGAATTCAATGGAGCAATATCAAGTACTAATTGAAGAATACGGTTGGAGGATTTTTACACGTGGTATAGTCAAAGCCACTCGTATGCATAATTTACACGTATAAGCCATGAAACACGGCGGCGGTAGGGAACAATTAATACATGACCAGCCATACCGAGTGGCCAACAGAACTCTCTGTGCCCTAGAAGAGTGTACCACTGTGAACGTTCCAGCCCTTCCTCTCATCCCCACCCTCTTTCAGCCCAATTTCTGCGGTATCCATGGTACTGTCCACCTCCTCTAGTACCTACGTACTATTAATCGCCGAATGTAGGTGATTCACGTGCAACCAACGTGGTGGCATGCGTATTCGACACAGAGACACTGGACAACTGGTAAGCCCAAGTGTACACCGCATAATAGTCGCGTTGTTTCCATACTGGTACTCTCACCAGATGAGCTTCATTGTTCCGAGCATGCGTGCTTCCTTTGTTTAAACGCACTTGACTCGGATCATATAGTGGTTGTATCATACACTTCACTGTTATCTTCAGTTGCTGGGGTTTTTAAAAATATTTGATTGTTGAGAGAGAGAGAGAGAAAGAGAGATTTTTTGATTGTTTTATAAAAGTATATCCTGAGTTATATTTTCCCCATCTCCATCCTAAAACTTGAAAAGTATAAATTAAGTTTCATATCATCAATATTTATTATCGCTCTCTTGTTGCAGTGTATATGGAAATGCCAAAGTGACAACAATTGATGTCTTGATAAAATTTGGTAGTATTTACTTCTTTTCTCGTTAATATCTGTCAAAATTTATGGCTATTATATTTCAATTATTTTTTCAACAATACTAAATGAGCAACTGACGATCCAATGCATTTTTAGATTTCCGGGGACTAATTTTACAGAAAATTTAAATGTGATAAAGTGTAAAGATCAAAGGTAGTTTTTTACACCTGAATTTAATTACTCCGTGAACTAGGTTTACTTATGAATTTAAAACCTTATACCAGTTATATGAGTGAGCTATCATTTTGTATAGATGGCCATGTAAGTATACGGCCATTGTATGGGCCAACACCATCAATTCGTTTAGAGGCAGTATTAATTTTATAATTAAATGTCAACAAAGGAATACTTTAAATATTAATTCAATTAAACTGAATCGCTGCGGTATCTGAATTAATCTCACCTGCTCTTGACACAACCTGGGCTTCACGACATGGAGGCAGCTGGCCTCGTGTGCCATGACGTGAATATATTATGAAGAAAAAACTGTCGAAAACGGGAATTTCTAAAATATTTTTCTTGCAATGTTCCCGAAAAATATCACTCATATTGCACTTTTAAATAACACGACAATAATACTGATGAAAATGGCGACTATGATTAAAAAGTGAGAGAATTGACAGAGATGACAGAGAGGATATACGTGTTGCGTTTCAATATTAATTAAAGAATGACGTTGAAACAGGAGATTTTATTGACGTGGAAATGAGGATGAAATGTAAGCTATGGGTAATGTTTTCTAGTTAATTAATTCTCCTCCATCTTGGATGGTTACGGAGTTATCAAGTTAATGGCTCATTGTGGAAAGTAACTGAGGATGAGGGGTGTGAATAACTGAGGATGCTTTTACCAAGTTTCAGTAGATGAATAGTAGAAAAGGAATCGATGGCTTAGGCGAAAGTGCAATACAGGATGAGGATTGAGCCGCATAGCAAATCTGTAACCAATATTAATTATTTAAATTGATAATTGGTGATGAATTGACCATCGTAATAACGCTGGATAAATAAATAAATAATCAATAATAGCCAATAAATATCGCCCACCCATATCTCTCAGGTTTAAAATAGAATAATTTTTTTCATATTTGTCGTTACTATGTACAAATCCATTCAGAAAATACTCTCAAATTAAAAAAATCTTGGACTATCTTCCTGAGAATTCAATTTTCTTTGAGGACTAATTTGACCAGATTGGACAAATCCTTGAGTGATTTTTTTCTCTAAAGTTAAATGAGCTCTATGAAAAAGATCTTCATAAAAGTTTTGCAATCTCCCCTGCAGTTTCAGGGATATTTAGGTAAAACTCAGTCCAAAGTTAAGTCGACTCATCTACCACTCCCTATCACTCCTTTTCTAGTTATATACAAGACATTAGAGTTGTTTAATTATCTCGACAATCAAAAAGAATTGTAATTCCACAACAGCTCAAGATCTAATCACAATCTCACTTCTAATTGTTTCATTTAATCTCCCCCAACTATTTCCACAATCAGATATCATTTATTCTCGTAACCGTCTGTCTCTCTTTATTTTTTTCCTCCTCACCAACTCCCGAGAAATTGGTCTTCCCCCAAACTACCAACTCTCCAACAGTTATACACACCTTACCTGCAAGGAACTTTTACGCAAGTAATTCGCGAGACACGAAGAGGTGAGCTTGTTTTTACACTATTATATCTATCGTAACGCTGGGAGTATAAGTATATCCCTTCTCGTTCGTATAGCGACGAACTCATCTCGAACTTGATTAAAGTCACCGAGTGATAGGAACTTCCATCGGACATTGTTCGAGTTGGAAACCTAATAAATCTATTTTACTAACGTCCTTGGGACTGGCATTAGCGAGTCCAAGCTCGTACCTTTCCTCATTCACTTCTGGTCCCTTTCGATTCGTCCAAGTTTCGGGCCCCATCAATCCACTTTGTCCGGAGTCTCTGTCTTACTCTCACTCTCTCTCGCCCTTTCTCTCTGTCTCTGAGAGAATATTCGTCCGGCTTAACTGAACTACGATTAAAGCATGCCGATTCACCAAGATTTTTCCATAGAATGCTCCGGAGTAATTATTACTGCAAAGTTTGGACACAATACTAGTGATTGAAATTGAATTTGCGCCATTGTACTTCTTCCTTGTTGCATAACTGGTTCAAAGACTGAGAGTAACTGTCAACACATTTAGTGGAGTTCAACAACCGTCGAGTTATTAAAGGGGATTTAATTGAGATTAATTATCACTAACTTACTGATCTCTGAGATTAATTTTGGAATCGCTGAATGTGGTACATATCAGAAATTGTGTCAAAATAATTGCTGTCTTGCACCAACAACTTTCGGAACTTCACTTCCCCTAACTTTTAGCTTTCAATTGGATTGACGATCATATTATATACGAGAGTTACAGATTGATATCAGACAAATCCGAGTTGGGAACCTTCCGAATTTACTAGACAATTCACCTATACTTTTTCCCTATCCGAATTTGTACCACTAGAATCAAATTCAAACTTGGTCCCATTGAGTTAATGGAAATATGGTTTAAAAAATATGGTTCGGGTACTATCTAAGTTAGTGAGTGGAGCAGTAAGTATTAACGCCCAGAGTTCCTAGCGATAAACATATAAAATTGTTCACAAAAATTTGTTCAACTGCCAACCATAATGCCTTCGTTTGTTTGCAATAAGACTATTGACAATACCCAATAAATTGAAAGCTCGTATTGTATTACCGGCTAGCATTTATTTTATTTTAAAACAATACAAACTTTCAGTGACGGGATTTTCAATGTGAAATTGGTAATAAAATATTGTAGGAACACATTGCAATTTGAAATATTTTCAGCATATATCGAATATATTGCCTTTTTACTAAAGCGCACTGTATAATTGTCATAATCAGAATTGAAAAGGTCAAATTAGCCACCCTTGGTGTTAGTGAACTAATAAAGAATAAGCGTGGAATTGCGATATTTTCATAGTATAATGGATATTGTCCCGTGAAGAACTAATTTTTCACTCTTCGGATAATTAAAATAATTGTTCATTCGTTGTAAACATGTTATAATGATTCAGTTTATCAGTTCAATGCTTCCCACTTCTGATACCAACGTGAAAGAAATGAGTTTTCAAAATAGAAAAAATAATGGCGTGAAATGAAATAAAATAAAAAGAGAGGAAAGTTCCGAAACGTATTCGCGGATTAAAGATTAAGCTAAAAAAATTATGAAAAGGGTGGTTGAGAGAGCAACCATACATATTTCAGATACATGTTGTTTGGCGTATGGGATACCCCTCGAGTGCTTCAAAATATTTGAGTGCATATTTCCCGAAAGTTTTGTTGGGTACCAACATGTCGGTGAAGTGAAGCGGTATTAAAATACTAAAAATGATATTGTGTTACACTGCACACACATGTTGCTGAGCAGGGAAACTTGAGGGATATACTCGATTGATTTTCGTGCACAAGGTGTATTCGACGGATTATGTCCATCCATTGAAATCTCAGTGAGTAGGATCTGCCAGTTGACCTGTTCCTGGCATAATGAATAATTCTTTTTATTCAAGATTTAACTTCTCTCAGACGTTTCATGAAAATTGTGCGGACCACTTTTGTTTCTTGTTACAGCCGTGGTATAACCGGGGAATGTGCAATATCATACCCACCCTGGTGTGATATCAAATGCCTTGCTCCTATTGGTGGAGATTTAAATGGTGAGAGATAGACAATAGCATTAAACGACTGTGAAATCATTTAAACATATTTCATTCAAATTATTTATACCTGAGCAATTTATGTCCCGTGATTAAGTGGGACAAAATTTATCAGAACTTCAAAGAAAATGAGATATAATAATAATAATATTTCTCATTCCACCTAGCCTTAACGTTTAGGTAGGTGAGGTTTGCGTTTGTGTTTTATCGGAATTATATCTATTGAAAAACTTTTTGTTTTATACTAGTTTTTGAGATTTGTAAATATTCTATATACTGTCTGTTTATTTTGAATGAAAACTGCTGCTGCCACTTGGATGAGTTACCGCTTAGAAATATCTCACTTGCACAAAAATTACCGGTGGCAGGCACGGTTTAGTGGCCTACGTCTTTATCTAGTCAGTGTAAGTACAAAATGGAGAATAATAATAAAAATAATAATTCGTCATTCCAACCGAATGAAGCGCCTTCGACGGTGTCAAATAAATGAAAAAAGGGGAAACATTTGGATGAAAAGAAAATAGTAGAAATCGTAACATGAAAGACCAGTTCAAGCCGCTTATCTCGAGATTTTCAGCGACAATTTATGTATGATGCAGGATCACAGAGGAGATCCTGAAAGTTGGAAGATCGGATAGCTTCATCCACGCAATGCCGGGCACGCGCCATCTTTTTACTGGAAGAACATGACCTGGAACATGAGGCTTTTCAAACTCTAGTCTCAAGCCATATTACGCTCGCGTCTGCTGTCGGGCCGCATACCGTTTTTTCTCAGCCTCGCTCTTCTTTCTCCCCACTCTCCACTACCCCTACCACCCACCGTGCGTTGACTCTTATTTTTTATATGAGACTTTTTCACGCTGTGCCCCCATAGGGAGATACTGCATGAGTTCGTATGCCTGTCGGCATGGTTTCGCCTCATTTTTGTTTATTTCCCCTGAATTCCCTTTTTTTTAATGACCTCTTTGGCTACTACGTGGATACCTTTCTCTGGTCTCACCGTACTACAGTACAAAGCGCCGTATTTCAAGTGGATAATTGAAATTATTATCTGATGGTAAACAGTTTTCAATTAAATTTTGTGAACGAACTACAATTCATGAGCTTTATTGCAAAATTTATTTCGATATTAATTTCTCACTAAATAATGAAAAGAAAGAGAGGACTAGAGTGTATTCTCATTCCGGTATCGGCCAAATGTCGACCCAGGAGTAGACCAGGGCTTCAACGTAACCTTAAAATAAAAAATAATGGATCTCAAATGGATTACTGCAACCTCGGTATTTCATCCCGAATTTTTTTATCTAAAATTCTGCTGTCGAATTGGATTTTGTGTACTGTCAGCCCCCACTCACCATTACTAAACCATTCTATGACCATTTTATATCTCGCGTATAATAGCAAATATAAACCATTTTTCCGTGCCTCTTTCTTCCCCCCCTTCATCCACACATTTGTGTCATTCCCTACAAAGCGTAATAATTCAACCCTTGAAAACGTTAAAGCAATTGTTAAGGGTGTGCATCGGCGCTCGATTTAAGCCAAAAAGAAGAACGGGAAAATAATCATAACGCTCACTTCCAGTAAAGTGAGCTGAATTGTCACCATCAAACAGTCTCGCAGATTAGCATAGACACATTCAAACAGCCAGAAGGTTTCAGCGTGGAACGAAATACGTCCCCGTCGTACTATAAAAGATAATGATACTGACGTAGAGCGGAAGGGTGTTAGTTCTCCTTGAGGCACATAAAACTGGATCAGAGATATGCATGCATCTCCGATTTTCTGTCTCATTTCTTCCTGACCCTGACCGACTCCAGCCATCCTATTCAGAAGAAAGAAGGAAATAGGCGACGTAATGACAAAAACGTATCATTTGAACGATACTCTTAAGTTCTCCGTGGGGACAGTAAAACTCGAACATTCAGCTGTGTGCTTGATATTTGCGACCTATTGCTGATTTACGAGAGACACTATTTTTCAACTTCCGACGCGGAAGGAAGCTGTCCTAATGATCCAGAAAATCGAGTACGAAATTTTCATGATTCTGCAACGTTTCATGACCCCTGGAATCACCCTGATACATTTTTGAAAATTCTACATATGTATGTGTGTATCTATATGTGATAAAGTTCGATGACTCAACCCGGTTTCACGGCCTGTAATCATTCGAAAATATGTGTGTGTATTTTTGTTTTTTTTTTTTAGTTACATTGCAACCTACTATTTCTCTTGAACGAATAATGCTGAGTAAAATCATTTAAGTACTTTTCTAGTTATGTTCGGATTAAAATCTGAAAATGACAATTTTTTTCTGCCACTGACATTTTTTATTAAAAACTCCTAATTCCATGAATAATTAATGAAATCAGTTTGTATTGACTCTGCAATATGAAAACCATTAAATTCACAATCAAATCCTCAAACTCAATTAAAATAACGATCTATCATTTTTTGCCTATCGACTGTCCGATAGAACCAGCAGTAACAACTTCCAGACACATTCCTACATAAGCCCCATCGAATTATTAACGCATTCTGACAGAATTTTCTAATAAATCTGTTCAGTTTTATCTGTTTACTGTTTCATTAGCAAACAAATTCATTTATTCGTCCAGTCATTACTTCATTATTTTATTGCTTGTCTAAAAATTCAATTTTTCTACTTTTTAGATCATAATTGGCTGATATAGCACAACAAGTGCAAAAAAAATACCTGCCTCTATAACTCAAGTGGGGCTGGACTTCACTCAAAATAGTTTTCAGTTCATGAAAAGAAAACAAATAAAATTAGTTGACAAGTTATAGGTTTGATCAATAATGAGGTTGAGTTACCCTCCTTTTGCCCTTACCGGTTGAATCTCAATCCCTGACCGAATGAAACGAGCCACTGCCACTGATTTTCACATTCATTTTTATCTCATTTCTAGAGGCGAAAGCTAGGATAGAGGGTCCAGCTGAGAAACATGTGAAGACAGGCAGTGAATTGACTCTGACGTGTTTGATGTCTCAAGGACCACACGACTTGGGCACTGTGGCGTGGTACCGTGATAATCAGCCGGTAGTGACATCACCTAGAAACGAGAACGACGTGGACGCTGAGCCGCGGATCAATGTGGAAACGGTGTGGAGCGATGCCCTCACCTCCAGGTATGTTCAAGGAAATGAGTGCAGGCAAGTGAGAGAGAAATAAAATCACATTAGAGAAAGCAAAAAAAGAGAAAAAAAAGGAGGTGAAACAATGAAAACGGCGAGTGAAAGAAAAGTAAAGGACAAAAGAAAACGAATTACAGAGCTTCACACAGTAATCCCACGTAGTAATCCCGCTCTATTGTTAATTCCGTCTCGAAGCTCATTTATACAGCTCTCTCTTCCTCTTGTAGTTAGTCAATTTTTGATCCAAAAATCAACAATAGACGCGTTTCTTGCGCTTTCCAGATTAAAGATTACCTACGCAAAGCCGAGTGACTCGGGGAATTACAGTTGTGTACCAACAGTAGCTGAGACAGCGAGTATCAACGTTCACGTTATTAATGGTAAGCAATCTTAACACAGAGTTCAAATTTAACTGAAAGTATAGTTCCTGAGAAGTGAATTACATTAAGGAAACAAAATTTTAGAAAAATATTAAATACAGATAACATTCCGTATTGATATTATAAAAGAATTATTTTATACGTACATGTTCAGGAAGTGTTAGTGAATATTCAGATCTATTTACACGGAGAAATTGGAAGTAAAATCCACATTTTTATATGGCTGCCTCCAGCAGTCCCTCAATGTTTACATAGCACCCGAAAAATTACAAACTCACTGACAATAAGCGTCAAAACTCATTCGTACCACCCTTTTAATTAAACTATTTTCCAATTTTGAAACGTTACCAGTTACTAGAGCCGTGCCATCTGGTGTAGTCAAGCTAGACTCTAAAATAATCAATCTTCCGATCAAGTTAGTGCAGTTTGGAAAATACATCAGCAAATCAATAAAAATGTTCCGAAGAAACAGTTTTATTTTTTAGTTGTTTTATCTGCGATGGGCAGTAGAATTGAGAATAATTGAAAACCACGCTTTTTGGACCGGTCTAAAGTAGGGATCTTTGTAGTTTTGTTTTAACTCAAGGGACTATAAGGAAAGACGTATCATTTTTTCAATATCAGAAAAAAAGACTGAGAAAGGAGGACTATAAATCCCCGTTTCTTGTAAATTTGATGTACTTTACATTTTTTTGAATTGTTCCTCTGTTCCATCATCAGTGAATATACATCGAGCGATGAAACTACTCGTCAACATTTTCAACCTGTCAAATGTTCAAAGTTTAACAAATTCCATAAAGTATGGGAGAATTACATGAAAATAACTACTCGTCAAAATTTTTGACTGAATAATTTTGTACCTGCTAGTGACATCCATTTCTCATTTTGAGCGGAAAACGTTAGGTGCAAAATAGAGGACCAGCTTATTTAATAGAGAAGAGCGCCGTCAATCTTATTACTCTGTGTAGTATCTATACGTCTTTAACATGTTTACCATATTTAGTAGAAGTTTTATGAGCTTTCGGCGAATATTCAATTCCGTAGAAAATGGAGTGAAACCCTTCGATATCCCGCGCAATTAGAGTCTACAAACGTCATTATCATTCTTCTTTGACCCTTTAATTTTCCCTGGCCTTTGTTTTCTTTTCTCACTCATTCCTTTACAGTCATGTACAATCAGGTTATTGTTGAACAACAGGCGGCATCTCCAGTCGTTCGACGCGGAAAAATAAAAGAGAAACGGGAGACAAGACTGTTGTGAACTCTGAAACGTTCTGCGGTAATTCTATATACGTATTTTATTTGTCCCGCCTACACGGAGAGAAAAGTCCAATAAAAATTACTGTGCCAAGCACTAGAACCGAGGTGCAAAATGCCAGAATACTGGAAAGTGTTTTATTCGCACATA
>JAPYZN010000358.1:0-32723 GCA_030522865.1 Psyttalia lounsburyi | reverse complement strand
TCTTAGGCCTGCAGTTTGCGCCGAGATTGTAAGGCAGCACAGTAATTTTTATCGGAATCGCACTATAAAAATTCACAGATTTTTCTCTCCGTGTAGAGGACATAGCGGAAGGTTTCAATAGAAAATTCTACTTCCGGAATCAAAATTACTGACAATTTGTGTCTCTAATTTCCAGTAGACTTTTCGGAAATTCCATCACATTTGAGTTGTACTCAAATTTTGAGGAGCTTCATCACTGAACATTCAAGATTTCGTAAAAAATCAATGAGAACTGTAAAATTAAAATCCATTTTTTGTCGCGGAAATTAATACGAAACTAGAAAATTGGGCAAAATTCAGTTCGAAAAAGCGACTTATGTGAATTGTTGCTTTAAGTATTACATTCTCAAAGTAAAAATTAATGTTTTATTTTTGAGTATTCCGTGCACGGAGAACAATATCCAATAACAATTGCGTATCTTTGTCGTTACTTTTCTCTATACTCACGAAATTTTCCCAGAAAAATTCCTTATTTTTACTTATTTCCTAATTCCTTATTTTTATTCATTTTTTTACGATCGTATCCGTTAAATGTTGCGCATCAATTCTGTAATCGACAAGCGAGCTGCGAGGTCGGTAATTTTGACTGAAAATTCTATAAAAATTCCGGAGCGAATTATGCTGGCAGAAAATTTTATAGAATTTTCCCACAGTTTTTACTTAAAAATAAGGAATTTTTCCAGAGAGTTCCGTAATTTTGATATAAATTCTCCTGAAAAATGACGCTAAGATTACTTCAATTTTCTGATTTAATTCTGTCATTGGCAAGAGACTATGAGTCCCGTAATTGTTAATGAAAATTTCTCTCCGAGTATGGATTAAGTTGGATGGACGAGATTCACCTGGGGCCTGGGTCATCACCCACGAGGACTCCGATGTCCTGGTCGGGGTCAAGCAGCGTGGGAGTGGGTTCGATGCAGTTTGTACAGCCTGGATCCTGGGGGGCGACACTGGGAATATTTTCGCTTGACCCTGGGACGATTCCTTCGCCAGGAACGAAGACAGTCGCTGTGTGGTGGACTGTTCGAGTCTCGTAGAAGGTAAGGGTCTGGTCTGGATCCAACCATGGCGGCGCGTCCTCGGCACCCGTCCAGAAGAAGTCTTGGAGATGGACTCGACGACCGGGGAGATGCTCAATCAAAACTATCTCGTCTTCTGGAATGATTAAATCGACGATAAGTTCGGTTTTGGCATGAGAACGGTAAAAAAAATCGCTGTAATATTTTGTCGCCATCGCTCCCTAAAGTACCGAAGATCACAGAAAAAATAATCTAAAAAAAAATTGGAGATGGAATTTAATAAACATAAAATTTTAAGCAGGAAATACGATTAGGCCCTTACAAAGTCGCTAACTTTTTAAATTTTTCTCTGCACTAAAAAAAAAAAAATTTCTGCCTATATGGACCGAAAGTGGGCAATTCTAACCGAGCGAAGCAAGGTTGGTCCATTTTGTCAGGAAGATCATATTCAACCCTCGGGAGGAGAATCAGACAAGCAGTCCCCACGCGCTTACATCCCTCACCATCGGCTCGCGTCGTAATTTTGCACTTGGGGACGACTTGTCTGATCATCCTCCCTAGGTGAGAAATGTACTATTTCCCAATCAAATATTCTCCTGACCAGAATTTAAAGCGAATCGTTTTAGAATAGTTTATTTTTCACCTAGAGAGAAAAAGTAGACAAGTCGTCCTCACATGCAAAAATTACAACCCGAGCCGAAGGCAAGGGTTGTAAGCACGTGGAAAATACTTGTCTGATTCTCCTCCCGAGGGTTGAAAACGATTTTTCGGTCCATATAGGCGAGCTCGCTTCGCCGGGTTAGAAAAGCTCACTTTCGGCCCATGTAAGCAGAAAATGTGTTTTTAGATTCGTAGGATTATATCACTCACTTTCGAATCGTGCGATAAACCTCTCACGAGCGCAAAATCAATTTGTCGAAATTGCATCGGAATATAATATTATCGCCCCATAATTGAGGTTTAGGTTACTCTACGTATGGAAATTAAAAGACCAGTAATGAAGATTACAGTTCATTATCACCTGAAAATTCGGGTTAAATGATTTTTACCGTAAAATCTTCCTCCCTCCCTTTGATAAAAAATAAACAAAACGGATGAATGTTTAGTGGGTATAAATAACAAATTCCGACGAACTCGTACTCTCTCCCATTTCCTAGCGGAAGTTCGCAC
Organism: Psyttalia lounsburyi; assembly: GCA_030522865.1. Lineage (NCBI taxonomy): Eukaryota > Metazoa > Arthropoda > Insecta > Hymenoptera > Braconidae > Psyttalia > Psyttalia lounsburyi. Next base: position 30,495 of record JAPYZN010000358.1, on the reverse strand, counting down.
GCTCTCATGACACAAGGTCATTAAATCAAAACTCAATGAGACTTCATAGAATGCTCATGCAAATGACGAATGTACACATCAGTACCAATAGCGAGAAACTGACAAATATGCAGAGAACCGAGTGGCACTAGGCAGTACAACTGTCACGTTATTCAAATGAAAATCAATTTGTTTACGTGTCTGCAGGACTCCATCCACTCGCTCCTCCATACCGAGAATTCTTCCGAGGCGACTAAACTTTTACACTGGTGAATGAACTTTACTTCCGAGTGAAGACACTCCACTGGCCTTCCTGTCGTATCACGAACCATTGCGTGCAGAAATCATATTTGCCAGATTTCACATTGCCCCTTGATTGGATGTGAATAATTAATTCAAGGATGCGAATAAAAGTCGATGACCGCCTGATGACTCGGTGTCTTGAAAAATTAACATGAATCCACAAACAAACGATGGAGATGATAGCGCTGCATGGAAAAAAAAATCTTTTTCGGAGAACAATTTCTGCCTCTCATTACTACGCAACAAAACAATTGGTAAATATGCGATAATTTTGGAAATCCTGTGGTATTACTACAGAATATTTCCGTCCGTGTAAAAAATTCCAAATCTTTATGTCTTGAAGTGACCAATTCATTTAAAGCAACTCGAAAGCAATTCATTTAAAGCAACCAGATTTCAACGCTATCAACATTACCCACAAGATCAATGCAAAATAAATCAACATTTGCCTCAGTTTTCGAATGAAAAATTTAGAGGTGCTATCTCACCGATTTACCACAACTTTAATGAGTAATAAGTTGAGTAATTCGTCCCCATTTTTACCCATTCGCCCGAAAAAATCGTGTTAAATAAATCTCGAAATAACGGATAAGGAGTTTTAAGCAATTTAAATCTAATTTCGCCGGATGTACTTTCATCATGAACGGTTCTACGAGAAAACATCAGCCGATATTCATTTTGGAACTTTTCCTAATCTATAAAAAAAAAGATCGTTTATCGCTTCCGCCGGGAGCAATCCGTTCCCTTCGTGAACACGCGATTACCAAAATCACAAAAAAATGATAGATGACGTCCTGTCGAATTAGAACGCAAATGAATCTCCGCTGAAGACCTCCACGAAAAAAAAAAACAAAATTTGTGAAGGTGTCAGAGAACGACCTGTTTCCACGGTTCGCTTACGCTTCCTGTCCGGAAATACAGGAAACACCGGAGAGATGCTCCGGGCGAGTTCCGCTGTGTCCATTGCCATTATTGTCCGTCATACCGCACAAAATCACTGTTCCCACTGGTCAGTCCCGAATCGAGTGCAATAAACGCAAAAATAAATTCCGCAAAAACTCTACTGTAACCATCACTCGCTACTCGTGTGTATTTTTAGCGGTCCCAAGGAAGGTGTTAAATCGATAGAAGACGCGGATTTCTTCACTTGCAGTGTAAAAAAATTATTTTTCCGCGAACAATCGCATTTACTCATTTACTGCTTCAAACGAGAGTCAAGTAAATCATTTGGCTTAAATATAACAAGAGTTACGGTGTTAATTTTTTTTCTGAATTGAGTTACAATTGCATTTGAATTTGTAATCTTGTGAATTTAAACTTAATTCGAGATCACACTTTTCATGTACTTTTCTCTTCATTCCGCCAATTTCACTTAACTACATTTTTAATTTTACACAAAAAACATCAATTAAAACATTACAGACTCAAATGAGGACTTACGAACGTCCTGAATTTAGACTTTCATAAGTCCCAAATTAAATCCTAGAAATCTCGAGGTCAAATTAAAAATTCTGAAGTTGATATATTCAAAAGTAAATTTTACATTTTAAAATCCCAATTCGAGCTAAAACTTGAATGATCTCAAAAGGATAATTTAAACTCTCGAATTGAGAATTTTGAAAGTCGTAATTTGCGACATTCGACGAATAGACGATTTTTGAAATTTCAGATGTACGAATTTTTGCTGTAGACAATTTTTATATATTGAACATCACATTCACATTCTATTGAATTTTAATTGTAATGTGTACTTGAGAACCGCAATTTTATTGAATACTTCAGGGATTTGATTGTGGATATCGATATACGTGAATGTCCTTCCCCGCAATTCTCATTCATGCCAATGTTAAATTATTTCGTCGACCTTCTCTAGCGACATCATTCTTCACGTCATCAGGGTCACTGCTATCGTCAAAATTTCCCGAATTATATGAACATTACAAAAATATTGGCACCTTTTGATTTAATTTGAATTTAAATCGACCAAATGAGCGCATTAAATACATTCGTCCACCTAAAAATTTGATGTGAATCAGTAATTATCAGAATGTCCCCAATTAAAGTTTCATATTTCCCATTTCGTAGAAAAATACGATGATAAATTATTTTCCGTAACCGCGTGGTAACCCAAAAACACCGATTCCGTCACTTCCACTGTACTCCTCGATTCCGCAATCGGCAAGTTCCGTATGAATTCCCCAAAATTGCCTAAAAATTCTCGCCATTGTTTTTCCAATTGCCCTGAAAAGCGAAAAACCTCGCCAATTAACACACTAACACTGTTAACCGAAAAAATTGGTGCATAACACATCAATAATGCCCCGCAGGTTGAGGTCGACGTTAAAGTGCCGACGTATATGCCAGCGCGTGGCCGAAGAAGGTAATGATATTGATTCACCAGTAGACACCTGCAGGCATTCATTCTACTCAAATCCCCCAGATTCGCCGGCGACTCCGTTACAAATCACGTCTACTTTCGGCTGATCAGAAGGTGCAGGAGGCCAAAAAAAAAAAATAATAATAATTGCCACCTGTTGAAATCTCAACTACGGACAAAAGTGCGACGGTAAAAACAATGCGAGTGGTCATTGAACCGCTGGATTTGATAAGAGTGGTCAATAATTGGGGGCAGAAGAGTTCCTGAGAACATAAATGTCGTGCGAGAGTGCTGAAACCCTCCGTATGTGCTACAAATTAATAAATTATTTCGAGGCATCGACCCTGAGTGCATTGTCGCAATTCTAAATACTCAAGAGTGTCGGAAATGAACGCGGGAAATGATCGGATGATTGGAATTGATGTACAAACCTGCGCCGGGTGGCAGTGCAGCACCGACGATAACAATCTCCGCAGAGTGAAGTACTTGAACAAGAATAACTTTAAACCCAAGGTACAGAGCAATGTCAGCAACACTGCAAAGCATCGCGGTGTGCGCGCTCTGCTCTACTAAGCCTTACCATCCACCCACAACACTCGTGTCATGGAGAAAATCCCTTCCACCTTACCAACCCCCTTTCTCTTTCTATTTCTCGCGATAAGGGTGGAGTGATAAATTCACGGGTGGGAGTGATAGCTGCTATAGGCAACTACATAGTTTACAATTGTACACAGACAATCTGCACATGCGTCGATTTTTTTTCTAGGAGTTTGAATGAAGGGAGAAGGAGGAGAATGGCATGATCCACTGGAGGTATTGGAGGGGAATTGGTCGATGGCGAAGTTGTCGGTAGCTGGTTGGTGTCCTGAATGTCGTTGAACAAGTAGAGGTCTATTCGCAATCGCAATGTACACGAAGAGATAAACTGCTGATTTTTCACGCAGGCTTACTGCTGCCAGTGTATAGGAATTCACGCTCTTAGGCACGGTAAGTCGATATTTTGAGTAGTGAATCAAATTTTGAATTGAGGGGAAACGGAGTCCCAGTGTCTACTAAAAATTGGAGAATTATCTCTTCCACAATTATTAATTTTTCGTGATGGAAAGACTTCATTGGCTACATAAAATGATGATAGAGCCGATGCAGGAGGTTCATAGTAAACACTTGATAATTATGGGAGAAGACTATTCTCAAATTATTCTCAAATTCGTTATGGATACAGTAATTCCCTTTCACCTCAAGTTTATCCCTGTGATTTCTTTCTGATGATGTGGCCTATTCGTGAAGATTCTTATTTATTTTTTATTAATCCATGAATAGATATTTTCTTATCAATAAAAAAGTGTAATCATCTAAAAATCGTCAGGACTAATTGCGAGAAAAATCATTATTTACTTGACAGTAAATCTACTCTCTGATCTGAATGCGCACTGAACAAAAAATATAATTTTGCGAGACTTATTGTTTGGACAACTTGGAATTTCAACAGAAAAATTCGCTTTAAATTCTTGTCAAAATAATATTTGATTGGCAACATTCGATTTTTTCCCTAATGCATGATTTCAACAGGTCGGATATCCCCACTGCTAACCGTTATTTACGGTCAAACAATGCATAAACAATCAGGACGATTTAGAGATGATTAATTATTACAACCGGTCCCACCTATCCAAAATCCTTTCCACCCATTAATCTCACTGTCCTACCATAAAAAAAAGTGTGGAACGCATTCCCCCTACCTAATTCCGAACTGTTGTAAAAATGATTCTCAATAAGATCCAAAATCGCTATTCTAACAAACCAAAGCGCGTTCACTCTCAGTTTGAATTCGATTTTCGGGTCTGTTGAAGACTTTAGGACATTACGTCGAAAACTTTGATGAAAATTTCTTTAATCTTTACCCTAAAAAGATATTCTGTTGTCAAACATGCAAAAGGAGAGGAATTTTTCTTCGCAGAATCCAGTTAATTGTTTAAAAAAATGATTGTTTTCTTAATGCAAGTTTTGATAGTTTCGCATGCAAGTCTTGATAGTTTCCCATCGGGGAGAGCACTTGCTAGATGTCTTTTCATTGAAATCGTCGTACAAAAAATTAAACAAACTACTAGTGCGAGTATGTCTGGAATGCGTCACAGATTACGACTTCTACGTACGCACCATACTTTCCTCATTCCATTAACAAAATTGCCACGTTCTCCTCCACTAATATTATCTTATGATTTGTTATAAAAAATTATTCTAACATTAATAAAAATTAGAGATATTGGATTAATACTTGGAATGTATATTAAGTTTTATTGTCGTTACTCTGGTTATCATCTAATTCTAGCTCAGACATCATGTGCTGGACGTCAGCGGTATCCAGCTGGAGGCGACCGACTGCTTTATCTCGCTGGGCACTCGACAGCCGCATTAGCTCCAAATAAATCACCTTCAGTTGTGGATTATTACTCAAAATTTTAAGAATTCGGTGCTGCTTCTGCGGTGTGATTGGAGTTTTGCTCATGGTAAGTAATGTTTTAAGAGTTTCTTCGATGGAAGAAGTGATTGGACTGTCTCCAAGCGCTAGACCACCACTTGAATCTATCGCTGCTTCCCCTTGTTTGAATGCAGGATTAGGCTGCTGATAGAACTGATTAGGGACGTCCACGGAACTCACTTCAGCTGGTTTTAGCTTCATACATATCGCCATTAGTGATGGGTCACTTTTGAGTTTTTGGAGAACTTCAAGCTTCTGTTCCAGCGTAGTAGCGGCATCCCTCAGTACTTCCAGAAGTTGAAGGGCCTGGTCTCTCTGATCGTTTTGGAGATTTTGATGATCCATCTCGATAATACCTAATGATCGTGGACACACTGGCTCGATTAGTTTTCGCGACTGCCGTGATTTTTTAGCGAACAAAATTACTTTCAATGTCACTCAGAAAATAAATTATTTTTACCAACTATTTATTTACGTGAGAGAAGCATTCAATTTTTCGAAAAATAAATGTTCTTAAAGGAGTCAGTTTCAGGGGATCTTGATTACGTTTCGATTATGACAACTATTTTGCTCTAGAAGATTATTATGCTGAACGTGACCTTGAATAAACTCCTCCAACGATTATTAATATTTTAATTATGAATTTATAATTTTTCTTCTGTTTTTTAAATTTTAGTAATTATTGAGAAAGCTCAGCGAAAGTCATGACAAACCTAATTATCATCTAGAGCAATATAATTATGATAATTGAACGTCATGAAAATCGCCTGAAAGATGCTAGTTTCAAGGAAGACCATTTCGAAAAAATAAATACTTCTCTCCAGTAAATCAGTTCTTGGCAAAAATATTTTTTTTGTCTTGTACCTGTTGCACAGCTGACGCCTTTGCTGCTTAAATTTCTATTTCCAGGGAGACATTTAATGACTAATGTAGACCGTATGACACTTCGTTCAACATCGGCTTTCACGACTTATGTTTGGCTAGACATCCCCACCGCTACTCGTGGACATCAATGACGAAAGAGGAAGGAGAGGTTCGCGATTCCGGCGGCGCTTGCGCGCAACGGAAACCGGATAAGATCGTTGCAGATTGGAGGCACTTATATTTAGCTTCTCAATTGTCTAATTTTCCTGCCTAGGTGAGAATAGTGTATTTCTCATCTAGGGAGGAAAAGTAGACAAATCGTCCCCACGGGCAAAATTACAATTTTTTAAAATTGTAAGCGCGTGGGAATGCTTGTTTAATTCTCCTCCTGAGGGTTGAATACAATTTTTCTGCCAAAATGGACTAAAGTGAGCGTTTATAACCGAGCGAAGCGGGGTTAAAATGCCCACTTTTGGTTCGTGTAGGCAGAAAATATACTATCATTTTCATTAATAACAATTATAATAGAAAATACTTTTCGACATTCATGGGCGAAGTGTTGTTGACGCGTGAATGAGTAACTGCACGCCTTCCATCAAAAACCACTTTCCTGCACTCATATCAAAATTAACTATTTCATCTACTCCAGGTGGCTTTATTGAAGTTCCAGTCCGGATCTGCACTATAAATATCTTCGGTAAAAATTTCTTCTAAATTTTATGTTGAGGATAATTCTGGATTCCACCCTACCTATTCCCAATCCTCTCCATTGGTTTCCTGCGATATGAAGAGTGTGGAACGCTATATAAATTCCCTTCTTTCGCGTACCAGCGCTAGAAAATTCCCATTTCATTCACAAAGTCAAGTATTATCGGAAACTCTAGTTAATCGAGTGCTAACTTACCAAAAATACCTTCAAAATAAAAATTCAATCCAACCAGTCTCTCCAAACAAAACCGGATGTCTCAACAGAAGTACAACCCTTCAAACTCCCCCTCCCGCACTCTGCTCGCCCCACTCCATCCTCCCCAGTCCGTTGCCAGCGGTAAGCGTGTTTGTAAACGCGATTCAGCGATTCCGACGCTCGAAAACGAAATGGAAACATGGAAAGTACTAAGAAACGTTTACCTGTAGTTGACAAGCCGGTTCAATAAATCAATATCAGAAACAACTTTTCATCCCCATAGTAAGTATAATGTGACCCAATTGTGAGTACTCGTATTCGGAGTGTGGGAAGCGTCTCAGTGGGATTAACTCTCTCTTCACATCATGACATCGGACAAGGTAAAGAACTAGGTTATAAACTCTGACACTTGACACTCACTGAGACATACCCTCAGGTGCTCTACAAATTGGATCATCCCCACGGCCCGGGGAGTGTCTTCACCTCCTGGAGGCCGGGGAACAGCACTCACCTGGCCACGACAGGGTGCGACGGAGTGGTCTCCATCTACGATAGACAGGGAGAGATCCAGGAGCGAATTCAGATAATGGGATTGTGCACTGGGTTCGGTTGGGACTCGGATGGTGATGTCCTCGCAATGATAACTAATAACTCGTCGACAATAACCCTGTGGGACGCCACAACTGGCAAAAAATCACAGATTGATGCTGGGGTTAGGGATGGACTGACCTGCTTGATGTGGGCAAAGCACAGTTGTCTTTTGGCTGTGGGCACCCAGAAGGGGAATCTGGCTCTCTACGACCACATGCACGCCCGGAGAATTCCCATAATAGGAAAACACAAAAAAAGAGTTGTCTGTGGAGCTTGGTCCAATGAAGGTCTTCTGGCCTTGGCTGGAGACGACAGAGTCCTCACAATCAGCTCGGCCGAGGGAGACACACGAAAGGAGATCATTCTCCCAGGTGACCCCCAGGACCTCCAGTTCAACGAAATGAAAATGGAGCACAGGATGAGGGGGGAAAACACAGTCTCACTCATTGTCGGAAAGACCAGGCTCTTTCTCTACAACATAAAGGATCCTGAGAATCCCATGGATCTTGGATTCCAGAAGCTCTATGGACCCATTGTCACCTACAAGTGGTACGGAGATGGTTACATCCTCCTAGGGTTCGAGGCAGGCTATCTAATAGCCATATCGACTCATATCAAAGAGCTTGGACGAGAATTATTCCAGATAAAAAATCATAGGGATTCGTTGAATGGAATTTCCCTCAGTCTGGTTGCTGGGAAGGTAGCCACGTGTGGGGATAATACATTAAAAATTCACAGTCTACAGAATCTGGAAGAAACTGAGAAGGTAATTTCTCAACTGTTTACTATAGTATAACAGTATTTATATTTATTTATATTCACATTCACATTCAACAAATAGGTTGAGATATTCTTCTCACCGAATTCGACGTGTTTTTGAAATATTTCTACTTCACTTTAATTGAATAAGTAGGGAGCATGATTATAAAAAATTAGATAAATGAACGGATTCTCGGTTATCAAGAGAGGAAAATTATTTTAGTCTGCATATATGTATTGATCTATTTAAAGAATGTCATAATTATAAATGAATTAATGCGTATCGTAGTTATCTAGAAGTATTGCAATGTGCTAATTATTGAAGTATTCATTGAAGTATTATTTACTGAAAAGGTTATCGTGGTTAGTGGAGAGGCAGGAGTCAGCAGTCTAGAGTGGTCAGCAGATGGAACCATGCTGGCTGCTGTCACCCACAGTGGCAACGTCCTTATCTATCTGGCTGAGATTCCCAAATTAATCAGTGTCTGTGGAAATAGAATAGCTATTCTATCGAGTCTAACGGAAGTTATTGTTCACCTGTACATGTTGGATAAGGACAAGCCAGAGCCCCAGATAATTCACACGATAATTGAACCGTCAATACTCGCTATCGGTCCTCTGCATGCAGCTGTCGCCTTGAATAATCGTGCTTTATTCTGGAATTTATCTGCCGGACAGACTGACAGAGCGATTCACTTCGAACGAGACTATCTCGCCACTGTCGATAGTATTCGACTTAATGAAATTTACGCGTCGGTTTTGTTTGACGGAAAAATACAATTACATACCATCAAGACAGATACTGCGCTGATCAAAGAAGGGAAGGACTCGAAAATATTCTCAGACTCGGGCTCCACTGAGGGGAAAATCACGTGTCACGCCATGTCCCCGGATTTTTTGGTCTTTGGAACTGATATGGGGAAGATTGTCAACTTTTATCTAGAGGTTTGTCAGAAATTCTTATTGATTTTTTCAGTTCTTTAAAACTCCAATACTTCGAAAGGAATGCTTCAGAGAAATATCAACCATAAAATTTATATAAATTGCATAAAAATATCATTATACAAATAAGGAGAACGAATGCGAATACAAATCAATAATCGATTCAAATATGTAGGATAATTCATTTTTTTTAACAAAAAATTACTCAATGCATGCAAAATTAGAAATAAATATCATCACTTTTAATCTTCACATTTTTTTTTAAGTATAAACTTGTGTACTTCCACATTGAGAACTTTGAGCCATTTTCGACAGTTTCTTCTGATAAATTCCTAAACATCTCACAATTGCCAATAATCATTTAAACTATCAAAAGTTTAAAGTTATTTAAAACCACGAAAAATTAAATTCCCTTTCAAACTCCCAGATTTTCAACCACTCCACCGAGCTCTCCCACAACACCGGAATCAAGCAGATATTCCTGGACACAAACGGCACCATAATGTGCTTCATCGACGAGAAGAACGACGCGTACGTCTATGACCCAGTCAACGAGAACGTCTGTCAAGTGCCCGAGCCCCCAGACGGCATGGACGGTGTCATCTGGGACCAGAACGTCTTCGAGAGATTTGTCTTCGGGATCTTCAACCGAACGACAATAACAACTTACGTCTACACCAAATACCACATCGACGGTACGAAAGTCGTCAAAATATCCACCACAAAATTGCCAGCAGAAACAATTCCAGTCTTAATGTACGGAGGTGAAGTGACCCTGGGAATGGCAGGAGGCAAACTCCTCCAGATAACATTGACATCCCATGAGGACATTGGTAACATCGTAGAAAACAGAAAAATAATTGAAATTCTGGAGTACCAGATCAAGTGCAAACGATTCCCCCAGGCTTGGAGCACCTGCGAACTGCTGAATGACAAAGATTACTGGTTACAATTGGGAAAGAGTGCATTAGCTAATCTTGAAATTGAAATGGCGACAAGAGTCTATCGTCACATCGAGGAGATATCGATGGTCTGGGCTCTGCAGAGACTGGAGAATATCGAGGAGCTTCCACTGCTATCAGGACACGTGTGCACATTACTGGAAGATTACAATCAAGCAGAGAAGTTCTTCCTCCAGTCCTCTCAGCCTGTCGAGGCCCTCTACCTGAGGAGAGACCTGATGCAGTGGGAGCAAGCCCTCACTCTAGCCCAGAAACTGAAACCAGACGAGATCTCCTCGATCGCGAAGGAGTACGCACAGCAGCTGGAACTGACTGGAAACTATCCGAAAGCGCTGATAAATTACGAGCGAGGGCTAGCCGACAGTGAGAAAATTTCCAGTCCCCGTCAGCAGAGCCACAGGATGCAGTGCCTGGGAGGCATAGCAAGAACATCAATTCGATGTGGAGACTCTAGAAGAGGTGTCAGCATAGCCATGGATCCCGACAGTCCTCGGAATCTTCGAAAAGAGTGCGCTGAGATTCTGGAGATTATGAAGCAGTTCAACGAGGCTGCTATCCTCTACGAGAAAGCTGAGTACTTCGACAAAGCAGCTTCTGCCTACATAAAATTGAAGAACTGGATCAAAGTCGGGCAGTTGCTATCACAAATATCATCACCAAAGATCAATATTCAATATGCAAAAGCCAAGGAGTCTGAGGGAAGATACGAAGAGGCTGCGAGGGCTTACGAAACCGCCAAAGACTACGACAATATCATCAGAATCAACCTCGAACATCTGAACAATCCCGGGAGAAGTGTTGAAGTTGTCCAGCATACCAAGAGCATCGAAGGAGCGAAGATGGTTGCAAGGTATTTCCAGAGAATGAACGATTATAACTCAGCAATTAAATTTTTGATTCTGTCTAATTGTCATGATGAGGCATTTCAATTGGCAAATCAGCATGGGAAGATGGAGCTTTATGGGGAGATTCTTGTGAATACTTTGGATGATGATAATGTGAGGCTGGAGGACTTTAGGAGTTTGGCAATTCACTTCGAGTCGCAGAAGAATAGTCTGCTCGCTGGGAAGTATTATTTCTATGCCAAGGAGTATCATAAAGCATTGAGACATTTGCTGAAGGCCTCACATCTGGCAGCCAATGATGATGAGGCGCTCTCGTTGGCCATTGATACTGTTGCCTCTTCGAGGGATGAGAAATTGGCAAGTCAGCTGATTGATTTCTTGCTTGGGGGTGATGGACTGCCGAAAGACCCCAAGTACCTGTTTCGACTTTACATGGCAAGGAAACAGTACAGAGAGGCTGCTAAAACAGCCATCATCATTGCTAATGAGGAGCAGATCAGTGGGAATTATAGGAATGCTCATGACGTTCTTTTTGGGATGTATCAGGAGCTCAAGAGGAATAGTATTAATATACCGCAGGAGATGAGGAATAATCTGTGTTTATTGCATTCGTATATTCTTGTCAGACTCCATGTCAAGAGGAATGATCACTTGAGGGGAGCCAGAATGCTCATCAGGGTCGCCAATAATATATCGAAATTCCCATCGCACATTGTGCCAATTTTAACTTCGACTGTCATAGAGTGCCATCGTGCTGGACTCAAACATGCTGCTTTCAATTTTGCCGCTATGCTCATGCGGCCAGAATATAGAATGCAGGTGGATGCTAAGTATAGTAAGAAAATTGAGGCCATAGTTAGGAAACCACCAAAGACCAGGGATCACGAAGTAGAGGATGAGCCTTTGACGCCATGTCCTTACTGCAAGAATAGAATTCCTGAGACGGATATCAATTGTGATAAGTGTAAAAATACTATTCCGTTTTGCATAGCTACGGTAAGTCTGAGGGATCACGTATGCTACAATTTAATGGAAAATCGTAGTGAAGTCGTTGGACAAGTCTAGAGGATTTCAATTCAATTCTAAACTAGTTTTCAACTGCTTTTATTGAGATATTGATCCCGATAAAGAATTCAAGGTCACACACGAACAAGTTTCATTGTAAAATTTGATGGATTGTGAAGAATTTTATTGGGTTGCTATTATTTTAAAGTTAATGGATTTGCTCATTCTATACCAGTTGATAAGTAGGACAATTTTGACAATAATTGAAATGTGGAAGCCGACCTATGAGTTGGTAATTGGTAAAATCTACTGTATAGAAAATATCTCAATTTAATGAGTGTGTAAAGATTAAATCAGGGATTCTCTCTACGTAACAGTTTTCAGTACAAATTTGCAATGTTCTGCAATAATTCCATGACATCTATCATAACATCTATAATGTTTCTATAATGTTAACGTGGGACAATTAATGGTTTTGCTTATTTCAGGGTCGACACGTGGTGGAGAATGATTTCACTGTTTGTCCTCAATGTGATTTTCCAGCGATTAAGAGTGAATTGTTGAGGTATGGGACTTCATCGATAATGAATGTAATTTAGAGTGTGGATCCAATTTCTCAAATTTCAAATTTAATTTAAGAATCGTCTTTCGAGGATCATTTAGAGCGGGTACTACTCATAATTTCAACTCTAAATTGTAAGTCAACCAAACATTTCATGGGTGACGACGTGTCTATTGTGTTCTCATAAAAGACATTTTCGTTTTGTGATATGGAATTCTTGTCTAGGATAATGTACATGGGAATGACAAAATTGTAAAAATAATTCAATCGAGAAATTCAAGTTGTGATTCAAATGTTTCGGCTTTTATTTTGTTGGCATGGAAATTTTTTCGTTGCATTTTACTTCTACAAAATTACAAAATGAATTTCAACAGAGCGTGTGGAAACAGAAAATCTTTATTCCATCTATTCCTTCATTAGCCCAAAAAATTGCAATTAAAGATTTCTTTCCTGATCTTGTTTTTGCTTTTATGAAAAATTTGATTTTTGAGAGGTCGATACACGTCCCCAATTTCTTCCAATATTTTACACCAAATCTGTCTGTTTCAGAATTGTCGAGACCGAAGAGACTTGTCCAATGTGCAATGAGAAAGTGGATCCAAAGATGGTTCCCCAAAACGTAAATATCCGTCCATACCTTGATCTCCAAGACGATAAGAGTAGAGCTCATATCTAGGTAAAACAAAAACAGTCTTCGTATTTTTTGAAGATAGCCACTTTATGAGAGTAAAAAATCAAACAATCCGTCCACGTTGAGAATGCCTATATTTTAGTACACCGTACAAAAGAGTTACATAATGTAAGTCACAGCATTAGGATTGTATATATCCCAGTTTCGTCCCAAAGTGCGTAATTGAGACTTTCGTTATGTCTAATTTTTTTATTATATAATTATGATTTCCAAGACTCGTACTCATAGGAGCAATCCAAGTTAAGAAATGCAATTTAATTGTATTGAGAATGAATCTTTTAATTTTTCATTCTATTTTATTTAATTTTCCTAATGGTCTCATAATTATTGTAATTGAAGACAGAGAACAGTGGAAAATGTGGAAGAAAATGGAATTCATTTTATGCTATTATCAAGATTTTTTAACGTTCAGACGCCCAGTTTACCCTGATCTCCCCTTCCTCGTATTATTATTTTTTGTATTGAATCATTCGATATTTTCTCACTGTTAGTATATTAAACGCAAAGTACAAGCCATTGCATTAATTCAATTAACGTGCCTTAATTTAATATCTCTTTGATTTACGATTGATTTATATATATCATTTGACAATGATAAATAAATGAGTAAGGCATAAGTGGAGATTTATCTGTAGAAAATGTACAAATAAAAGAACAAAAATTGCATTATTGCAATCCACTTTGACATTATTTATAAAACCAATTATCAGAAAGTTCTAACGAAAATCGTGAAAATACGAATAATAAAATTGTCCACATTTTTTTCTTTGACAAACAAAAACAGTAGTTAAATTTTACAAAAAGAACAAGTTTTGAATTCCAAGGATAAAGTCTAATCAAGATTTCGCAAAATTCTCTACAGTTATCGATAATTTTTTATATTCATAAAACAAAATAGAGCTAGAAATTGATTCGTGCGTCTTTGTAATTCTTTGTGAGATCTCAGAATTCACTTAATGAATTATGGAATAATTTAATTGCCATAAATCGTGAGAAACCATTTTTTTACAATTTCCTGAATGAGTTTTAGAATACTTCAGTTGGTGAGAATGGTGCCCAATTTTTCGTCTTCACACAATATCACGTAAAGAGGACTCTACTGTTACTGCCTTATCATGATGCCCACCATTAACTTTATTTAACTTTATTTAAAATTTTCAGAGCCTCGTTCCATCCCCAGTTGTAAGACATTTATAGGTCGCAAATCATATCTTGAGCGTTTAGACCGCGTGGTCTAGACGTCAATCGCAGTATCAGCATGACTCGGAGATACTGTACCGTTGAATGAATTATCATAATGACTTAAATGATTTCGAAGCGATTACGATAATATTATATGACCATTACTGCATGAGGAATTTCCAACGGGAAATCTATTCAAACGTTACCAACAGTTTTTCAACAGCTACCGGAGGATGAAATCTTGAGCTAAAGTGATTTCCCTCAATGAATATAGTATATTTCGATACGAGTGCGGGAAAGGGCTTTTGGACTCGTGGGAGGTTTGTAGCACGAGTCAAAGGCGAGTAATATAATCCTCCGAGTCTAAAAACACTATTCCCGCGAGCATCGACCCCTGTCTTTTGACCCAATGTGTGCGAAGTGTGGGTTGCTGCGCGCAAAGTGTGCGTAAAATTCACTTTACGCACAGTGTGTCAAAAATAAATATTTCGTGTTTATGTAGAAGTGAGGTAGGCTCTTCGATCCATACTCCAACTCAGCTAGCACTCGAAAAACGTAAATCCGTAAACAGGAGAGTAGAAGACAGTTGGAATCCGAGAGAGGATAATGACGGATATCAGCAATGTCACATTGTCTATTTCGTGCTTCGTTCCTGGAGAACTCCAATGATATCCGAGTCAGGCCCACTTCAGTAGCTTCACCAACGAGCGTGCAACAAGTAGTCTAGTCATCAGCTCAAGCTGCGTTGCCGCCACACCTGTGCTACTCAACGATCATCATTTGGTGCCGTTGTCCAGGCATCATCCAAGCTGCGTTGCCGCTGCACCTGTAGTACCCAGCTACCACCGTTTGATGGCGTTGTTTATAAACGACCGTTCCCTCTCCCTCGCCTCGCGACTCTACTCGTCGCCAACGGCACGTCTCTGCCGGAGTCTTGCGTGATACTCTCGTGTATAATTGGGTGCGACGCATTTGGTCAGCTACTCCAAATCCCATTCCAATCCCTCTATTTTCAATCTCGTTTTAATTTCGCCGTTGGAAAAAAAATAGTCAAGTGTGGAACGCGAAATTGAACTGTATCTCCGAATCAGTGGTCAAGATGGCCGAACGTGCTAGCTCGCCGGCTTCCGGCTCATCGGAATCCTCCACGAGCTCCCAGGACGAGTCATTCCTGGCGAGTCTTATCTCTGAAATTATCAAAAGTCCTATTAACCTGACTCTCGTGGGTGTGATAGCATTTCTGGTTTACAAGATATTCAAGAGTAAAACGAAAGATGAAGCACCGGCAGTTCAGTACAAAGAATTGCCGAGGATCAGGCGTGATTTCACTGTTGAGGAGATGAAAAAATATGATGGGAAGGGACCCGATGGGAGAATCCTTGTGGCTGTCAATGGGAGTGTCTACGATGTCACGAGGGGCAGCAGATTCTACGGACCAGGTGAGCTATCATTCATTCTCCATTTTTTTTTAAATCAAGCATTTATTATTTTTTTTCACTCATACCCCTGAGCAGACGTGTCAAAGTTATCTCGAATGTTGGGATTGTGATAACACACTTGGCAAAGTGATATTTACACTTTTGGGGATGATAACGAGAATTGTCGGCAATTTGGCATAAGTCGATTCGATGAGTCTCACAGTTGGTGGCATGAAATTATTCACGATCCGAGGAATTTTTTAGTCCAATCAGTGGATGTATGCTTGGTCATGCGATTGGTATAAATTACTTAGGTAGAATCATCTGCGTCACAGGATGACCTTGTCGATCAATGGGTGATCGAACGAGTTGTTCAGGTTTTTTGGTTTGAGTTGTAATTGTTTGTGTTGATGAATGGTCGTAGGTTTCAATTTTTAGAGGCTACAATTCGAAGTTTTTCGAGGTGGGAGGGCAACATTTTTGATGATGGCTATATAAATGGGGGGTTGAAAGGGTTGTTGATCTTTTTTACTCAACAATTCCTATTTTATTCATTTTTTGTTAGAAACTGACATTTCCAATTCTGTGGCGAGGAGGTTAATATTTTTAATAATAGAGAGATAAATGAAACACGTCACTAGTTGTTTACGGTTTTTTTTCTGTAAGCTGCCTAACCTCTATCGAATTAAATTTATTAATTAATATCTCTGGATTTATTTAAGAACTGAAAGTTTAGTCTGTAGCACGTGTCGTTCCAGTTTTTTGTTTTGAGATTTATTTTGGGGGACTCTAATATCGACTTTTTGGAGGAAGAACTGACATCTCAAATTCTTAGACGAGAGACGCTAATATTTTTAATAATTAAGAGATACATCGTTCATTGCACTAGGTATTTATGTTTATTTTTCTTATTGAGGATGTATTGCTGTCCAGTGTCGTCTAAACATTTATATTTTATTCATACACTTCTCTGGGGATTTCGTGCATTAAAATTTTCAAGGCTGACACTTGATATTATTTTTGTTAATAAATGGATGGATGATCGAACGGAGTAAATAAATAATTAAAGAGGCCTTTTCATTTTTCCGGATTCTCGAAGAGGTATTGCTCCTCGGTCACGTCCACAGATTTTATTTCTGTCGTGGCTGGAATTCTTAGGCAAGAATTTCAGTTCTGACGTGATAGAAGTTATTAGATGAGTTTGCTCAGGTGAGGGAGGCAGAACTTTTTAATAATAGTTAGAAAAATAATTGGATAGATTAGATGACAGATTCCCGAAAAATTGTTTACTTTTACCGTTGCTTGCAATTTTATTTATTTTTGCTACTGCAATTAGGGTTTTTTTATAGACAGAAAATTGACCAGCAGTTCAGTCATCAAAGTAGTTTATTTTATTTTTTATTTTCAAACAATTACATGTCTTTACCGTCTGCGATAGTTTCTATTTTCAGGTTGAATAAATTGAGGACTATTTTTTTGTAAAATGATAAGCGAAAATTCAACAAAGATCCATGCGAACAACAGATAAATGATAATGTAGAATAGATGAATAGTTCAACGCTTCGGTCGATTTCGTCGAGAGGTTCGTGTCCTGTAGAATAAAAAAACATAAAGGAGTAGAGGGGAGAAACAATACGGGAGTGTATTTTTTTGTTGTTACTCTCCAGTGTCATTTGCAATTTTTATCTTCACTATAATTTGACATCGAGATTTTTTGTACATAGAATCTGAAAATTTCAGTAATACGAAAATAAATAATCGAGTAGAACCAATGCATAACCGAATAATAAATTCAATTCAAGGTTTCATTTTTTCTATTGTCTTTTACCATTTTCATTTCCATTGTAACTGGATATTCAGAATTTTTTATATAAACAATTTATAAATGTCAGCAATACACACAAAGACATAAGCACAGATAAATAATTGAATAGAACAACCTCGAACAAAATCATTTCCGCAACTGAAATTCGAGATTTTTGGGATGAAGAATGAGGAGAGGCTCGTGTCCCAACAATAGACATAATTGACTTCTTTCGTATTCCGTCGGTTTTTTCGCGAGGCAATTTACCGTCAACGATGATATCATCGGTATGCCTTGCGCTTTGGAGCATAAAAATAATCGCGTAGGCATGAGATTGTAACAGCTGGCCCAATAAATTGCCGAATCCTTTTTCCATATATTATTTTATTATTTTCATTTCACTCCTAAGGGACCATAAATAGATTGTCACATCACAATCCTCATGCCTTCGATGATGATTTATCAGTTTATCATTTAACAGGCAAAGTTCAATCGTCTGCTTATGAATTGCGAAATTGCGCTACAATTTTTATTGAACACTTCCTGACGGATAATTATGTGCAGATGGACCTTACGCAGCCTTCGGTGGACGAGATGCCAGCAGAGGACTTGCAACATTTTCAGTTGTCCCGGGTACAGATGAGTACGATGACTTGAGTGATCTCAACACGACAGAAATGAATTCAATCCTCGAGTGGGAAGAGCAATTCAAAGGTAAAATCCTCGGTCTTACGCGTTATTTTTATTTTTCCTTCAGCCACTAGAGTCGTCTCAGAAGAAAATGTTGAGTCATTAGATTTGATAACACCGAGAGTCGCAATTAACTCTCGATAACGGAGTTACATAACAAAGTCAGTTCCACATTGTGAGAAGTGCATGTTCGAGATATACTGCGAAATATTTGAGAATGTTTCAGTGCATTTTGATGAAGAGTAGAGATAGAAAAATTATAATAGAACCAATTGCATATTTATGGGATCAAAGAGCATGACTGAACGTTCAAGGTAGCATTCAAAAATTTGAAATTCAAACAATCCGCCGTCAGTTCAGTCTCCAGAATTTGTTAAGATTATTCTCTTATCAGGGATTCAATGTTTCTGGAATTGCTGGAAGTCCAGCTGAGAGAGCTTATCATGCAGAGATTGGAGGACATATTGAACACACGAATATCAAATTTTTGTAATAACTGAATCCTCAATAAATGACTTGTACTGTTAAGCAAGTATTTTCATGTCTGCTCATGGAATTTAAAACGGTAGAAAAATCATTTACCATAATGATTCCAGTTGATATGCAATTAACAATTCAGACTATAAGATCATCATTTCAGATCTTAACAGACCTATACGGAGAGAAATATTCATTAAAAATTCCGTACCGTAAAATCGCGGAACTTTTCCAGCAATTTCCGTGATTTTTAGTTTTCTGATTATTAAAAAAAAAATAGAGAACATTTTGCAGATAATTGAAAACTAGCGTCTAATAATTCAATTTCATATTTTAATGAGTTAAATATATAATTTAAAGTAATTATTACTACCAAATTCGGCGTCCATATGTACTTAAGAGGCACTGGACTTACCATCCACATAAAAACCTAGATTCCAATTTATTTTCACCAAAAAATATTATTTGTAAAATTCAAATTCTTAGAGTATAGATACCAAAATTATAAATGATGTAAGAATTTGAGTTTTGCAAATTCTGCAATTAATTTTTCAATACACGTTGATAAGCAAAAAATTCTTGATTTTCCAGAGCGCTATCACTACGTAGGAAAACTATTGAAACCAGGCGAGGCACCGACAAACTACTCAGACGAGGAAGATGAGGGCAGCCAGCAGGAGTCCGAGACAAAATCCAAGGATAATTGACCGCACCACGGCGCAATGACAAAAATATTTTCACTGAACACTCAGCGCACATCAATGTTAAAAACAGCTCCAACGTTGACATTCGCTATGAAATTTTTTAATGTCCTATTGTGGCCATCGCGCGTCTGACATCAACAGAAACATCTCTCAAATCATGCGGAAGTACATAAAAATGAGGCAAAAAAAATGAGGGGGGAAAAATTATTGAGACTGGTTGTATGATTCGCTAGGGACTTGAGTTGAGTGACTCTATGTTTATCGGGAACACTCTTTAAATACTTGAAAAATGATTTTTATATATGTACAGATAACGTTTTCTACTATTATCGAATGAAGTAGACACACTTAGATTTCATTTGTACTTTGAATGCAGTAGAGAAGTGGTAAAACGTAAATAAAAGATCGTGCACATTTTTTTGAATAGTAATTTAACTCGGAGAGAAACGTTGTGGGGGGAAAATGCCACAAGACATTTTTTGCTGAATTTTATCTCGCCTATAAAAAACGTCTTTTCACATTTTCTCCTGAAGTTACTCGTTTTCGAGATAAATGCATAATTTATTGTGTGAAATGTAACGCGTTATGGGATGCCACTTGACTAGTGGATTAAAAGTAATGGTTTATCTGTTATAGGTTCACTGGGCCTTGATAATGGCCCAGGAAGTACCTTCTGGTCTTTCATGCCCTTGTTTTTACCGCAGTTTCACAATGTTTTTGTTTACGATGAGAAAATAGTAGTAAAATCAGTGGGATGGAACGCAGAATGCCCTGTTTGTTGAATTTATTTCTCTTATTGTTGCACATTCTCAAAACACAGCATGAATTAGCCCAAGTGTGAGGAATATTATACGTTGATGATGAATATTTTATAGTCATGCCAATTGTTCCAATAAAAAATTTTGATGAGATCTCGCCAATTAATCTGATATTTATAAAGCAATATCAGGATAATGGAAAAATTTTTAAATGAAGATATTTCTTCCGTATTCATGGAGAAATAAATATTAATTATATTCATGGCAATGAAATTGTAAAAGCTATGTGTCTTCGAATTCTGATAATTCCCTATGAAAATGTACATTTCCAGAGTTTTTAAACGATTCATGGGAGTTTTTAAAGAACTCCAACTTATTCTTTTTTAATTTTTACATTCAATCAGAATAAAATAAATTATGATAATGTTGATATTATGGAGTTTTGGGGGTTTATGGGATTTTTATTTTTAAGTACCTTGAGGAGATTCCTCCATTTTTCTCTTGATATTTTCAATTGAAACCCGCTAAGAATTGTTAAATAATGGAATTGATAATTCGAAACTTCGAAAAATTACAAAAAAAAAAACAATTTTCTTATTTTAGACGGAGTCAAAAGAAAGGGAGTGATTGTACAATCGCGAAGGGCTTTTAAACTTAAAAAATGAGATTAGAACAAGTGGAGTAAAATTGATATCGTTGACTTGTCAGGAGTCTAAAAGCAAGTTTGTCCTAAACTTTATCAATTTAGGAATAATTTCTATGAAATCCTATGTATAAACGAAAATTTGTTTATTCTTCTTCCCAAAACTATGGTGATTAATTTTTTTTAATATCCAAAATAAATCAGTATCATATGTTCTGTTATTAATCAAAAACTTAGGGCAGAGCCAAAAAAGAAGGCAGAAAAGGCTGTAATAGAATACCAAAATTCTACAGTATAATTTTTTTTTTAATTTCTTAGTTACTAGGTACAATTTTATCTCAAAAATTATTTTTCCTTGGCAATTCTGAACTTTTTACTCTAGAAGCATATAATCTAGAGTAATATTGATGTTCTTAAAATCTCTCGCGAAAAAAACATTTTTACGTTCTATACTCAGTTTTTTTCTGATTTTCGCGATTTTCTGAAATATTAAGCAATAATGACGCGGAATTTAAAACTTTTAATGGTCGACTCGAAACGATCAAATCTTTTACCAGAAATCTAAACCGTAATATTCCTGAAAAATTAAGTAAAAGGACAATTGGCAACTCGAGGATGTTCTAAGCTTTTTCCATAGTGTTGTGATTTTAAATCAATCCAGGATTATATGTAGCATCCTGGAGTATACAGTATGAGGCAATTTTTCGTTCTTATTTGATTCCTCTCAAGAATATCTAATTCATAACGGAATTTCCATTCAACTCACTTAATTCGTCTTTCGGCAATAATTTACCAAAAGACAGCAGATTATTAAATGAAAGAAAAAATTATATTTTTCCTCGAAATGAAATAATATTCCTTAATAGACGTCCTAACAACCAAATGGAACGGCAATTTCTACTGAAAAAATTCTCTCCATGTATTCTAAAGTCAATTAATTTCTAAAAACAATTTTTATTGCGGATATTGAAAAGAAAATTACGGAGAACTGCATTAAATAATAAATAAGAAAATGAAGTTATAGAACGATGTCAATTAATCCCCAAATTGTTTGATTAATTCTAGACTCACTGAGTGTGTTTGACATTCAGTATGTACATTCATATATTACCGTACGGTTTGTTTATCCTAAACCAACTGCAACTAAAGTAAACACAAGATCTCATCGAACAGTTCAAAATTTTGCGCTGGGGATGGCGTCGAGAAAATAGAAGTGGGGGTAATGGCACGCGACCAAGCCAACCACTTCCGAGACACGTAGAGGCCTAACCTTTATTACCCGAGGCCCGTAATTTTCTTTATCCTCAACTCCATTTCATGTATCCCTTTTGCTTCACAGCTGACTCAGAAAACAAACAAATATACTCATTCATTCAGTCTTCAGTGTTTGAAGAACTGGCCCTACAAAAGAAAACAAAGCCATTATCAACGTTCGAAAACGAGAAAAAAAAAGAAAACAAAATGAAAAAAAAGTCGAACCCATTTTTAACACATGAAATGGTGAAGTAAAAAATGTAGAATCCAGGCGAAATTCATAAATAATTAACGGGAATTTGAGGGCAATTACGCTTGAGTGATTTCGGGGGTGCATTAATAAGCCTCGAATATCTCGGCAGCTCAACTCATGAGAAAATGTTTGAAGCGCAAGTCTAGAACGAATGGTGGCACTCGAAGGAGGGAAAGAGCGATCGATCAGCTTTCGTCCTTGAGCCAGGCGTGCCGAAGGGGGTTTTAGGGTAATAAACGAGTGAAATAAGAGGAGAAGAAATTTCGAAGCCGGGCAGCGAGCCACAAGAGTTAACCTTTCCCCTTTCAATAGAACTTTAGAGGATGTTGACATGTGGATTCAATTAAAATATCAAAAATTGGTAATTATCGTACAACGCAACCCATCACAATTAACGAATTAATTAATTAATTAATTAATGTCAATACACTTGCTTAACTTAATTTTTTCAGCATTTTTTTATCGAGAAATTCTGTTGGCTCTCGATGCGATACTGTCGATCTCTCTGGAAATTAGGTCAAACTGATAATGCCTCGGATGATGAGGATTTCACTCCGAATCCTACAGCATTAATCGAGCCTAAAATTCCCCTCAAGTTCGGATATTCGTGACCCCATTAATCCACTATTCGTCGGCGCTCGCGCACAAATTGTCCATCAAAACACGACGTCATAGCAACCTTGCGTCCTTGTAACCCTTTAATAAATTAATTAAGACCTAATTCAAGCATTTCACACTCCACCGTCATTCCAATTCCTCAAATTCCGATTACTCTCCACACCCGCGTCGTATTAATTAAAAATTCTCCAATTATCGTCCCACAAGCATTCGTGAAATGAAACCCGAAACGATTGTCAGGTTGACAACAGTAATTCAATCCTGCATAATTATTATCTAGAATACGAGATTCTAGCTTTACCTCTAACTGCCCCCACCCATCATCAAAATTCCGCAAACCCGCCACGATTTCTTCTCCAAGACGAAAAAAAAATCCAGAACTCCAAAAAAAAATCTCAAACTATCCCACAATGAAATGATCCTCTCCATTCACTGCCATCCAGTCATCTCTCAATGATAAACCCAGTCGATAACTTAGGAAACCTCGGCAACCACCTCCTTCCCCTCTCCCTTAACATCCCAACCCGGATCGAAAAAGTCTGCTTAATAAATCCCGGAATAGAATTCCTCGGTCGACCCTCGACCAAAAAAAAACATTCCCGATGGCAAGTACCAGAAATTTCATGAATGAACGGGAAAAGGTGCGCGTGCAATGGCTCTGAGGCGTCATGGCGCTGGCAGAGTGCATTTCTCTCGTTCGACGGGGCACACTCTCCCCGCCCTCCCACCAACCACCCCACCCGCCCAACGAACGTATGAACGTTTTATCCGAGGGTGAGAACTACTCATTTCTCTTTTCTCTGTTCTCCGACGAATTTCCCTTCCCCCTCAATCGCCGGCGCCCGCCCTCCCCCGACCCCTCAAGAAAATCCCATCAGACCACAAAGGGCCGCTGTCACCGAGTCGTGCCGCTGAGTGGCTGCTGCCACGCCGTCAGACTCGATTTCAGGGACTTCTTCCCAATGCCAGTGCGTGATTCTTCTCACTTCAGACTATGCCAAAATACGCGACAGTTTCTACCCATCAAGCGGTTCAGAGGCCGTCGCACCGACCGGGCTCTCGGCTACTGTTGGCCCGCGTTGTACAGCCGCTTTTGACACATAGGATAAACACATGTTGACAGTGTGAGTGGCTTTTCCTCTACTCCTATTCCTCCCGATCCCTCCTTCCAGAGTTTTCTCGTATCGTGCGTGTGAATGTATGGATGAACACTTGAGTATGCGTACTATTTGCGAAATTATGGAGCTGGGGGACTGAGTATCGAATTTGAAGTAATTGTCAAAAATTTTTGGTCAACAATGTTTATTCTGTCTTTGGAAAACAAACATATTTTGCAGGAAATTAGGTTAAAAGTGAATTAAGTTCATGCACCGGTGAACTGGACTCAAATTAATTGTTCAAAATATTTGTTGATAAGCTAAAAAATTAATTAACAATAATTAGAATATTTTTTATGAATAAGTTAACGGCTGTTTTTTGGTAAATGAAAGAAAATTTATAAATTGAGAGATTGTAGTTTGGAAAACACATGTTGGAAGTGTAGGGTTTTCCTCTACGCCTCTCCCTCCTTCCAGAGTGTTCTCGTAGCGTGTATGTCAATTAATGAACGACCGTATTTTTTATCTAGTACTAATTATCAAATATATTCGGTGATGACAAGAGAGTCGACAATTTTTTTTTCTCGTAAACAAAAGACGAAGAAAGAGGTTAGAAATGGAAATTAGATTGATGTTTTCGTGCGCTCAGACGAAAATTAATTGTCAACAATTTTTATTGACAACGGCAACAATAGCCAAGAACATTTTTATTTATCAACGACAGGAAAATGGACAAGTTTACGTATTAATGTTACAATGATAATGGAAATAGTAATCACACGTCGGCATTGCTGGCGGCTTTCCCACTACCCTTCTCCCTTTTTCCAAAGTGGCCCATTATTATTAAAAATTTGCTACAATGGTGAATGCCAATTTCAAATCGAATTAATTGTCAAAATCGTTGATTGAGACCAATGAGAGTCGACAATATTTATTCTCTAAAAATTTCGGAGCAAATTAGGTTAGAAATTGATTGGGGCCATCCACCGGTGAATTGAGACGCAATTGTCAAAAACAAATTATTGATAATGACAGTCAGTGTTCGAAGAAATAATCCTAAATATTGCATCAGGGTGGCAAATTATTTTGTTGATAAATTCTGCATTGAAATTAGTTTTGCAATAAATCCATTAATGTCAGTAATATTAATTTTTTCTAAAACAAATCAATTTAATCATAACAAAAAATTAGTTGTAACACCAAACGATAACATATTGTTTTTATTGTCTAAAGACACAATAAATAAAAAATTGACGCATTGTGATAACAGTAAACACGTGCTGCAGCCGCGAGTGGCTTTTCCCCTGCTCCCATCTCTTCTTCCAAAGTTGCGAATTAATTTAAAGAATTCCGAGGTAATGGACATAAATATTCAATTTCACACGCGTACAAATAAATTTAGATTCAAATTATTTATCGAGATCGTCAATTGATAATGACAGTCGACAATATTTACTCTTTCACAAGCGAAGGATAAATTTTGGAGCATCGACGCATTCAAGCTCAAATTAATAATTGAAAGAAATTTATTAACAACAGTAAAGTCAATAATTTTTTTTTTAGTTATGTAAAGAAACATTGAGGGATTGTAGTACAGTAGACCCCCGGCGGTGCTGCTAGAGAATTTCCTCTGCTTCTGAATTTAGTTAAAAATTGGAGATATGTTATTAGAATGTCAATTCTAATTATTAGAAACACTAATTGCCATGAGTCGCCAATATTCATTTTCGCAGAAACAAAAAGTGAATTCTAAAGCGTCGGTGCAACCAAGTTCAAATTAATTGTTCAATAAGAATGTTTTTTTAACAGTAGAGTTTGCCATATTTTATGTATTATCAAGAGAAACATTTAATGAACAATTGACCCATTTTTATATAATTAATACTCAAATGTATTGACTGCAAAAATGGGCTTATTCAATGAGAATGAAGCGCAGGTAATTTCCATTAACTGCCGAAAAAAATTATCCAAATTTGATTATTTTATTGATTTTATTAGCTCTTCAATTATCAATCAATTTCCGTATATTTATTTTCATCAGTTCAATGACCTTTCCAACAAAATCTTGAAAAGAAAGATTTTTATTATTATTATTATTAATTATTATTATTATTCAATTAATCAGTGCGTCATGCAACTGAATAGCCCATTCTTATACTCAACAATATTGTTATCTTATTATCCAATGAAATATTGAATGAAAAATTGACACCTTTTAGTACAATTAACAGTTCAATGTATTTACTATAAAAATAAGTCTATGCAATTAGGCTGACGTTCAGGTAAATAGAAACTGAAATTAATTGTCAAAAATAATTGATTGATACCAGCATACTCAATAATATTTTTTCTTATTATCAGAGAAAACATTGCACAAAACATTGACATGTTGTAGTACAGTAATCCCACGTTGGAGCTGCTGGTGACTTTCCCTCTGCTCCTACCCCCTTCCAGACACTTTTCTCGCATCACATATGTCTATGTATCAAACGTATGAGTATGCGTAGGCGTCTCTCGGGTTAAGTCGCGTGCCGTTCGCACCTCTAGCAGTGCTGGAAGGCGAGCTGGCGCGTGGCATCCCTCCCACTTGAGCTGTACTGAGAAACCGATGTATCCCTTTCTCTTATTATTATTCCGGAGGGTTGAGCCCTCACTTGAGTCCCACTTACACATCTGCCATTTTTTTTTCTACCACTGTTCATGGAATTACATCAGGAGCATTGCTCGAGGGGCGGAGGGGATGGAGAACACTTGACAATGAGCCCTGGAATTCATGCGATTTGACCTATATCGGGCGTGACCTTGAGGGGTCATTCCCTCGTAGTTAACCCCACGGGATTTGGTGTGACAATTCGATCGGTCGGGATTTCTCGTATCGATTGCCACCAGTCGGGCTTTGATGATTGTTTGTTGGCTCTGTTCGCTGTCATTTTAACGCACTGTACAGTGATTTTCAGCCATCTCGTGTCAGGACACTGCACTCACTTGCCATCTGATTGCACTTGTACTGCCATTCACCCGATGCGAACAAAAGACAGGACAAAGCGGGGTTATTGCTGTGTTGAACATGCTAAATGTGGGGATATACATTGCCACTAGCACTGGGTACACATTTTTTTTATGTTTTTGTGGGGGGTACTCAGGGTCTCCTGGAGGGGCCATGGGCAATTCGTTTGTCGACAATGATCTTGATTCAATTGTTGTTATTGGGATAGGATTTATTTCAATTCGATTGAAGTAATGTATCATTGGAGTCGATTGTAAATTAAAAAAAAATCTTTTCAAGGTCTTTTGTTTCAATAAAATAGAACTATTTATTTAGGTTGTTAATTAAGAGTTGATTATATTTTTTTTGTTTTTTATTGTCTAAACAAAGCTAAATTTCGGAGCAGAGAGGAACGAAGCGAGGGAATAAACGGGTAAATTTTGACTTGAATTAATTATAAATTTTTAAATAAAAATGGATGATATTGTTGGTTTGTTTATTTGTGCCATCATTTCTTAATGATAGTCTTATTGATCATGGGACATAGATCAATAAGTAAATAAATTGAATCAACCGATGGAATTTGTTTGTGTTTTTAGGGACTGAATTTTCTGTTTTCGTCATTTTTTACTCAGTTTTTAAAAACAAAAATTACATTTTTTGTGGTGACAATAATGTTTAATTTTTATAATTTCTTTTATCAAACAGATGTTAATGCGTTTTGTTATGGTATTTTTGAGGGTACTCACGGTCATTGCAGAGGAACTGTAGAATTCATTTGTCGATATTGATTTTTATTTTACTGTATTCATTTAAATTTTATTGTAAATTTCGTTACTCTTTTTTGTCTGCACAACATCCGGAGGGAAGGGGGAAAACTCTGAGGAGAGTCATAGGGATTTCAATTTCCGTCAATTTTTTTGGTTGACAATAAAGATTTACAATATTTTTTTTCTGAAAATTAATTGGCTAATTGGATGAGGAAGAAAATGAAGGAATTCATAGATAAATTTGGATTTAAACTAATTCTCAATAAATTTCTATTGTATTTGTAACAAAGGTTGAATCAACTCGAAATAATTTTTTTTGTTCATGGCAATAAAGGTCATTGACATTGTTTTATAAACAAAAACGAATCGAAGGGAAGAGCACCGGGAAGTGAATGAGGGACTCAATGTGGACTTGAAATAACAGTAAATCATTTTTTACTCTTAACAATGAGGATTAAAAATATTTTTGTTATCAACGCAAAACAAATCAGAGTAAACGTAAAACCTAAAAACCTAATTGGAGTAATGTGAAGGTGAATAAAATTCTGATAAAATGGCAAATGTTTTATTGTTGTAATTTTTTGATGAACAGAAGAAAATCAGAACTCATAATCCCAAATATTTAATTATGCTGGTGCATAGGTAAATTTCAAGTCAATTTAATTGTCAACAAAAATTGTTGTGACTACACACTCGACAATCATTTTTTTTCCTTCAAAAATTTAAGTCAGCTGGCCACAGGTAAATTTAAACTCGAATCAATTGTCAACAATTATTAAACAACTTGTCATTGTTAAGAATAAAAGTCCCTACAATTTTTCAAGCTCAACATGTGCGAAAAAAATTAATAGAACATTTTGGCCAATTCATTAGACAATTCTATTGAATTTTTTCTAGCTTTAGATCGTTTCTATTGGACTGTTTAATAGAAAATCTTTTTTGTAGAAAAAATCAATAGAAAAATATTTGTCTATACAACTGACATATTTTCTCCAGAATTTCTTCAGTTGAAATTTATAAAGGTTTTTGCATTCCATGTATTGTTTTCCTTTATTGAGAAGATGAAATTAAAAACTTGGGAAAGTGAAAAAATCTAAATTTTTTCGATGAAATGTTTTAGAAACCAGTCAAGTTCAAATGTCTAGTGAATGCGTTACAATTTCCTATTAAATTTTTACGTGCGTAACAAATCTGTTTTCAAAAAAACGGTATTAAAGTTCAATTCTCTAGAAAAGTCAAAATTGTCCACAAAAATTTGCAATTCCTCAGTTAAATAAAAACTTTCTTTTCAGTAATCACTTCGAAATGAAATTCGGTAGACCCAGCTGAATTCAACCTCGGACAAATTGTAAATAATTTCTCATTTTTAACAATAAACGTCCCTGCAGTTTTAAAAAATTCAACAAAAAGGGTAACATTGCACCTGGCTTAAAATGAACAATAATACACTTTTACTCCCCAAAAGACTCATCGCCTTTCATGCTATTAATTACCAACATAATCCACAATTTAGCTAAAAAAACATAATTCTCTCGACATGATCCTTACAATTTTCAAGAAAGAAAATAACAAAAATAGAGAGTTAGTAAAAACATAATGTACGAAATCACAAGTAAACATCCTTGAAAATTATTGATAAAATTCAATAAATTTGAATATAGAAAACGTTGTTTAATAAAACTACCGAAGAAGGATTTTTCTTGTTTTCATATAATTACATTGACGTACGGAACTGAATGAAGTCTTGAAGTTGAACCACAAGACCTCTAAAATTAACAAATTTTCACACTTTTACACTGAGAAAAACAATTTTTTTGTCAAATATTTGTTTACTCCCGAGAATTATAGGTTTTTTGAACTGTCTTCGAACGAGTTACTTCTAAGCGATTCTTATTACGTTTCAATTACAACAATCCTTACTCACGAGTTTAAAAACTTCCTCAATAATTCCGAGAATTGAAAAATCCCAATTTTACTAAAAATAATTAATCATTGGCGGAATCCACACACGTCACAAGAACCATAAAAATTCTCCAGAAGACCCCAATAATAAAAAATAAAAGCCCAATCATAATCACCGGAAAATCCTTCAATTGCCCAAACTCTCATGAAAGACAACTTTCCCAATTTCTCCCAAAAAAACTGTACCACTCGTCAAAAATCATTTTCTCTCACTCCCAATGCCCTTGGATTTCCTCCTGTCACCGAGTCCTCCGAATTAACTCATATTTCAGAGCAGCCCCTCCCCCCCTCAATGAAAAAAACCTCAAAGAAATCACCAAGAAATCACCCACCAACACCTCAGCCCCATCGCCGAAAAAACCCTCGGCGAAACCTTCAGCCTCCACTTCTGCCCCAACACCCCCAATGGCCCGACCACCGTAAAACCTCGTATACACTCGAATGACCGTGACTTTGTCCGTATAATCTGCCCCCCCGTCTCCGTGATCTTAGTCCCCCCCCGAGTATTCCGTCCTCCTAGTCGTAGCGTTCGTGGCCTCGCGCTCCAACACCAGCCAATGGTTCCCCCCCCTCACCGTGATCACGTGGCGCCCCAGACCAATGATCGCCCTCTGCT
>JAPYZN010000357.1:0-36592 GCA_030522865.1 Psyttalia lounsburyi | reverse complement strand
TATTTATTAGTTTTTTTATTTTTTAAAACCAAAAAATTTGAAAATTACTATATTGATGACTTGTATAATTCATATAACTAATTTACAAATGAATGTGATAATTTTTAGAAGTTGTTTAATTTTTCATGCCATAGGTGCCCGTAATCGTGCGATTCTAACCTGGCTTCACTCGGTTAAATCGCGGATTACGGGCACAATTACATCAAATATCGTATGGAACTTGTGTGTAATGGTGTTTATGCCATAGGTGCCCGTAATCCGCGATTTAACCGAGCGAAGCGAGATTAGAATCGCCTGATTACGGGCACCTATGGCATAATTAGTATATTACGCACAAGTTCCATACAATATTTTATGTCATTGTGCCCGTAATCCGCGATTTAACCGAGCGAAGCGAGATTAGAATCGCCTGATTACGGGCACCTATGGCATAATTACTATATTACGCACAGGTTCCATACAATATTTTATGTCATTGTGCCCGTAATCCGCGATTTAACCGAGCGATGCGAG
Source organism: Psyttalia lounsburyi (assembly GCA_030522865.1). Classification (NCBI taxonomy): domain Eukaryota; kingdom Metazoa; phylum Arthropoda; class Insecta; order Hymenoptera; family Braconidae; genus Psyttalia; species Psyttalia lounsburyi. The sequence goes on along the minus strand of JAPYZN010000357.1, from coordinate 36,079 downwards.
ATTAGAATCGCCTGATTACGGGCACCTATGGCATAATTAGTATATTATGCAACGTGTGCGTAATGGTGTTTTTGGCTCGTGGGAGGTCGTAACGCGAGCCGAAGGCGAGTGTTATAATTCCACGAGCCAAAAAACGCCATTACGCACAAGTTCCATACAATATTTTATGTCATTGTGCCCGTAATCCGCGATTTAACCGAGCGAAGCGAGGTTATAATCGCCTGATTACGAGCACCTATGGCATAAAAATCTGAATTTTTGTCCTAATTAGTCAAACAATGTTTCATTTGCCGGAGATTGTTCTCCATTTCTCTGATGAATTTCATCGATAATGGGGAACGAAATAGAATAGAAATAATGAATCAATGGTTATTAATTTATTTGAAATATCTCGTGACAGTCTGATAATCTCGGGTGTATCAGAGGTGTCAGAACTATTGTCGAGGGAATCAGAGTCATTTGTCAAAGAGTTACTTGCAGTGTGAGGCTGACTCATCGTAATGGGATATAAAAGGCGGAGAGAAGTGTGCATTTGCTCTAATGGAACATTCACACCCAGACGAACGGGCAAATCGTCATTCACCGCCAGTGAAAATTCCTCAACCCCCATTTACGAAATATCTCGACAGCCGTTGAATTTAAAGAAAAAAGTCACAAGAACTTTTTTGCAGACAATTAAATTTGCAATTTATAATCTCTTATGACATTTTTCGGTAGAACCTCGCTTTGAGGACTTTTTGGCAATCAAACTCTCATCTTCTTCGTCTCGATAATTTCCGCAATATTTGGAGCTGTTGGATTTTTGAAATTAATCATTTAAAAAATACGTCAGATTGGAATAAAAAATTACAGTAATCGTGGTGACGCCCTCGACGAATTTTACAATTAGTTATCACTCATCTCGCATTGTATGCAAATCTCGGAGGGCTGGAGGAGGGACAAGCGCAGGTATCAATTGATCATCGCAAACACTCAATTAAATTCTCAAATAAATCATGAATAAATCAGCGTGATTTATCGGTTTGTTTCGATTATTCAATCGTATCTCGATGAATAAATAATAATCTCGTTTCGTAAATAGAAAAAATATTAATTGGAAAAATTGACTGGTGGAACTGATTGAGTCAAATTATTCTGAAACTTTAATGTCCAATGATTTAACGTAATTTATCGGTCTCCTTTTGTTTAAATAAAAATGATTAATTATCGGCGTGAGCAGGTGTTCCCAGTGACATAAATCCATTTCAATGGATCAAAGACTGTTTATCGTTGACTCGACGAGCTTGAGATATAAATTATTTACCTCCGGGGCACTTGTTACGAGGGAGTACATAAACTCACTGCTATGAGTACGGATTTTTTTAAAACCCTCGCCGCATATGTTACGCAAGAAAAAACAGGATCAACAGGCTCTCGGAGACAGGGCTAATGTCAGCCTCTTTCGGGAAAATTCTCTGAATATTTTAGCAATTGCAAATATTTTTTTAGAAAAAAAAAATACCCAAGTGATTTTCAGGGATTCAAGTGCGGATATCTCGGAGACCGTCGAGTTTACAAAAAAAAGTGATAAGAGATTTTCTTTAGGAAATTTGATTTCTCGTAAAAAATGTTTTATGAAAAAATCCTTTAAATTTGACAGTTTTCGAGATATTCCTAGAATCTTCGGCTTCACCTCTCGTTTTTTGCAGTTTTCGTTACTGAAATTGTCAATAGTTGATGAAAATATATTTACTAATAACTGTAGATCATCGTTGCAGCTCTCAAAAAATTGTTAGAGGTAGACTGAGTATGAAAATGATCGCCCGGGAGGATTAATTGTCCCTCATTTTTCTTCCTTTATTTATGCTTGTCGGTTATATCCAAAGATATAATGAGTAACGCCCGATCACGAGAGGGCCTATAATTTTGTCGTTTATGAAACAAAAAATAATAATAAAAAACTAAAGCTCTGAGTTGGATGCTCCCTTTGCATGGGTCTCTCCTCGATTAAACGTTTTGAAGGTAGCATTACGCAGTAAGTGATACCTGACCGCTTTTCGATTTATTGAACGATAAATTGCGGGCTATTACGTGCCACAGGGATACATTGAACGTGGACCATCAGTTTATATCTTCCTCATCGTGTGCACCAGTTTTTTTCAACTCCCGAAGATTCATGGAAAGCCGAATTACGTCGTGATGAATAACTAAAAATTGAAAATAATTTTTTTTCCACTCGTAAAGCAAAAGTTTTCGACGAAAATTATCTTTGAAACTGATGGATTTAGGAGGGACTGGTGAATGATATTTATTTTTTCCAGGATGCCGGTGTAACATGATTGGCTCTACTTCTTCGGCGTGTGACATCGTCTCGGGCCAGTGCCTCTGCAAGCCCAATATCATTGGGCGACAGTGTCACCAGTGTCAGGTAGGAAAATCACTTTTTCTGACTACATGGACCGAAAGTGGCCATTCTAGCCCCGCTTCGCTCGGTTGAAAACGCCCACTTTCGTTCATTCTGGCAGGAATTAGTATATTTCGCTGTCGGACTCTCCGCTTCGCGTCGAGAGACTGAAAAGTACTTTTTCGACACATTGAGACAAAAAATTGCGTTCGTAACTCGTTAAAAAAGTGGTTTTTGCCTCGTGGGATTATATCACTCCCCAAAAACCATTTTTTTTCACTTGTTACGAAATACACTATTTCGACACATTGAGGTGAAAAATTGTGTTCGTAACTCGTGAAAAAAGTGTTTTTTTTTCACTTGTTGCGAAATATACTATTTCATCACACTGTGTCGAAAAAGTACTTTTCCGACATTGAGATGAAATAGTATATTTCGTAACAAGTGAAAAAAAAATGGTTTTTGGCGAGTGGGAGGTTTATATCACTCGCCTTCGGCTCGTGATAATCCCACGAGTCAAAAACCACTTTTTTCACGAGTTACGAACATAATTTTTCACCTCAATGTGCCGAAATAGTATATTTCGTAACAAGTGAAAAAAAATGGTTTTTGGCGAGTGGAAGGTTTATATCACAAGCCGAAGGCGAGTGATAGAATCCCACGAGTCGAAGAACACTTTTTTCACGAGTTACGAACATAATTTTATGCCATAGGTGCCCGTAATCACGCGATTCTAAAATCGCGAATTACAGGCACAATGACATAAAATATCGTATGGAACTTGTGCGTAATGGTGTTTTTTGGCTCGTGGGATTATAACACTCGCCTTCGGCTCTTGTTACAACCTCCCACGAGCCAAAAACACAATTACGCACATGTTGCATAATATACTATTTCGTCTCAATGTGTCGAAAAGTTACTTTTCCGACACAGTGTGATGAAATAGTATATTCTCACCTAGGGAGGAAAAGTAGACAAGTCGTCGACAAGTAGCCCTTGGAAAAAGCTTGTCTGATTCCCCTCCCGCGGGTTGAAGACGATTTTTCGGGCAAAATGGACGAAAGTGAGCATTTGCAACTGAGCGAACTGAGCAAGTGAGCGAAGCGGGATTTGTTTGCCTTCAGTTGAGAGCCAAATGGTCCAGGAGTAAAACGCTCCTCGAGATAATCTCGATTGAGGATGAGATGGTCTTAAAAATTACCAGAGCTGACTTTTAGATTCCATCTGTTGAGATTTATTCATCCTCATTCGCGAATAATGTTAGACTTGTTTATCGGATGTGTTTGGTGTCGAAGGTCGGTTACTGGGGCATGGCGAGTGGAGCTGGATGCGCCCCCTGCGGCTGTGACACGATGGGCTCCACCAATGCCTCCTGCCATCATGATACCGGCCAGTGTTACTGTCGTCCTGGTGTGGGTGGCGCACGATGCGACAATTGTTTACCGGGACACTATGGATTTTCGGACAATGGATGTCAAGGTATTTAATTCGCGAAGCCCCTCTCGCAACTCCTTTATTTAAAAAAAAATCTCTCGCTTCAAAATAGTATATTTCGCAACAAGTGAAAAAAAATGGTTTTTGGCGAGTGGGAGATCCCTCGCCTTCGGCTCATGATATAATCCCACGAGTCAAAAACTACTTTTTTACGCACGAAAAGCCGTACCAAAAAGTGGACTTTTTCGGTAGGTATTGAAAAAAAAAAAAAATAATAATAAAAATACCCCTCGATTCAATGATCTCAAATGGTCATTTCAGTTTGCGATCCTTGCACAAAGCCTGGCCACGTCTGTGACCCGGACACCGGTAGATGCGTGTGTCCACGGCTGACCTACGGCGAGCACTGCGATCGTTGCAGGCCAGATTCGTACGATCTGATACCGGGAATTGGTTGCAAGGCATGTGCATGCACTCCAGGCTCCACGAGATCCCAATGTGACTTCACTGGCCAGTGTCCATGTCGAGTTGGCTTCGAGGGTCTCAGGTGTGATAGATGTGCACCTGGGTATTATGGATATCCCAAGTGCAAGCCTTGTAACTGTCACGCTGGCGGTACCATCAAGTGCAATGACGGATTGTGTCATTGCGATCAGAATGGACAGTGTCCCTGCAAGGTAAGAATTATTTTTCCTCCAAATAATATTCGACAACTCTCGTCAGCGCCCGATTCAATTTACTTCCATGAAACCGTTGGCTATTTTTTCTCTCCTCGAGGAAGAAGACAATTAATTCATTAGCTCATTTATCTACGTCAATTTGTAATTAATTATTTTGTGTCGTCAAAGAAAATTAATTTGAGAACAATTTTTTAGGAATACGCACTAGGCAGGCAATGCAACCAATGTAAGGAAGGCACTTTTGGCCTCGCTGAGGACAATCCCAAGGGCTGCACCGAGTGCTTCTGCTTCGGGAGGTCTACCCTGTGCCATCAGGCAGGTCTCACCTGGGGCCAGAGACGTCTCACTAGGCCTCGGACCCTCCACGTCAACGAGTCCGTTAATGATGTAATCGTGAGTAACTGGAGAATGAAAAAAGTCGAATGAATGAGTGCACAGAATTACACGAGATTTAAAGAGGGAATTGGAACTATGAAATAATACTACATGAGGCACGCTGAGGATGACGGGAAGCAGATGAAAAATATGAATGATCCTCATTCTCCGGCCTTTCCCGGCTACTTGAGAATATTTTTTCGTATTTATCAGTGTCAATAAATGTTTGCGAACATTTTCTCTCATTCAAACATTTAATTTTTAATTATTTCGGTTACCATCGATGTACAGGTGACTCAGATTATTCAGCAATTTTTTGTGTTTTTTATCGCAGTTATCGAACTACGGCTACTCCGCAGTTCTTCCGGCCTTGAACGGCGGCCTAAACGTAACCAATGGATTATCAATCATTCCTGGGAGCGAGGGTGACGTCATCCTACCCGCAAATCTCTATTACAGTTATCCGTTGTACTGGCAATTACCGGAGTCTTTTCTTGGGGATAAGGTAAATATTTATCTGTAGTTATTCCTGGGATTTTTATGATTTTCGAAGACTTATTGCGTCGTTCAAAGATTTTTAGGAGTCGATGGCACTCCATTTTATTTGAATTGGAATTCCATTTATGATTTAGCATTTTATTTTTTGTTTTCGACAATTTTTAGGTAGTTTCCTATGGCGGATTTCTAAGGTTCAGAACTTCTTCTGTGGGGGGAATCCCACTGAGATCTAGTCTTCGATATCCCCTGGTTCAGATCCAGGGGAATGATAAAATTATTCTGGAGTATTATCAACATTTACCGGTTGATGACAATAATTTTAAGATCAGGTAAAAGTGACAAATATATTTTCATCACATTTTTGTTTATTATTTTAAGGCTCTTGACATAATTAGTAATTAAAATTGGTCATTAATGCTGGGGCTAATTAATAAGTAGCTTCTAATCGCGTTTGCATTTTTTTGTTGTCAGATTTCACGAATCCCTCTGGCAAATTCAGAATCGTCCAGACTACAAGGTATCTCGGGAAGTGCTGATGGTGGCCCTTCAAGACATTCAACACGTATACCTCAAGGCCTCGGATCACTCGGAATTCCACGAAGCCCAGTGAGTATTTCCCTCTTTTACAGCCCCACAAAATGCCCCTCCCACCTGAAATATTAAACTCGCCCTTGCTAACTCCAGAAGCTGTAAAACTGAAATAATAATGAATAATAATTTGCCGTCAGGTTGCTGGAGGCATCATTGGACGCAGCAGTACTGACTCCCACTCATACACCAGCGCTGGCAACGGGAATTGAAATTTGCGAGTGTCCAACTGAGTACAACAACACATCCTGCCAGGATCCGAGTATCGGTTATTATCGCTGGTACAACAACGAAACAACAACAGCGACGATTGTAATCGATCTGGTGGGCCAGGCGAGGCCATGCCAGTGTAATGGCAGATCGGAAATCTGTGACATAGAAACCGGTTACTGCTTGGTGAGACAAAAACATATTCAGACATGAGCAATTTTGATATCTGTCCTAAATACCTGTTTCGCTATCTTTTTATTTGTGTGAATTGAATATTTGCATTTTTCATTCAATCATATTTTATCAGATATTTACAGACAAATCTGATTTTTTTTCTGCGGCAATTAATTGGTCTATATTATGCCCTCAACAATTCTGGTGTTGTTATATTTTTTAACGTTTGTTAATTAATTGTTTTTTCGAATGCAGAATTGTAGGGATTATTCAACTGGTGAATTTTGTCACGTGTGCGCTGAGAGTTTCCATGGACATCCTGACCAAGGGGGCTGTCAGCCCTGCCCCTGTCCACATGCTGACAAGAGATTCTCCAAGGGTTGTGTGCTCAGAGGCAATGAAGCCGTTTGTCACTGCAAACCTGGTGAGTATTTCATTGAGCTAGGAGAGAAAAAATTGTTGACCCGCTGACAAGTTTTCTCTCAAGAATTTTCCTATTTTAATTACTTAATCCTCTTTCCCTCCTGCTTCCCAGGCTACACTGGTGCAAGATGTGAGCGCTGTTCCTACGGGTACTTTGGCTACCCGACCCTTGCCAATGGCACATGCACTCCCTGCAATTGTAATCCAGCAGGAAGTGCCTCAGACGAGTGCGACGAGGAGACCGGTCAATGCAACTGTCGTCCAGGCTCAACAGGACGCGACTGCTCCCAGTGTACAGCAGATCGCCACGTCTTCATTAACAACATCTGCACCTCCTGCAATGACAACTGCACAGGCCTCCTGCTGGACGACATGGCGCAGTTATCGTTGAACCTGTCCTCGGAGACAACCCACATCGCCAATGGATACATTCCTCCCCCTTGGGTAGAGCTGACGTACATCAACTCAAATGGAACGGAATTATTCGAGGAAATCGAGCGAATCGATCAGCTGAAGAAGAGGGTAAAGGGCATCCCCTGGAGGGAATACGAAACAATGAAATTGAGAGTCGAGAATTTACTGAAGAGTTTTTCCGAAGTGAGTGGAACTGCCTGGGACTTGAAACCAAAGGCTGAGGACTTCAAGAATAATATCTTTAGCTCTCATGTGGAAGTGAAAAATCTGAGGGACCTTCTGGAGGCCATTACCAGACAGCTGATCCAGTATGGGGACGATGTGAAGAAAGTGGGGATCAAGAAAGCCCTGAAGGAGGCCCGGATGATCCTGAGTCACATGAAGAGTGTTAACTTGACCCAGAAGACGATGGAGTGCCAGAGACTTCTGGACGAGAGTGAGGATTACATCGAGTGGCTGAGTGGGCAGTTCGATCTTGTCGAGCCCTTGTCGGAGGCCAAAAGGAGGACTGGGAGGGTGCAGGTGAAGGCTGACGACATGAAGAGGATCCTCGAGGATAACATGGAAACTCTTTTCCAGTACGATTCCCTGTTCAATCAGATCAATGGGAGCTACGCTGGGGTGAAGGTTCTGAATGATAACATCAGGATTCTCACTGCTGATACTGTGGGAATGATTGAGGAGGGGATGATGATGAACCAGCAGGGGAAAAGCTATTTGGTGGACAGCCAGAGTAATCTGCAGACGATTCCCGACTTGAAGCAAACGCTCGAGAGTTGGACGGAGAAGCTCACCATAAAGGAAGGCATTCTTTATCGCTTGAACTACGAATATGAAAATAAATACGTAACGAAAGCAGTCGAACACTCGCGGAACCTCTCCAACTACGTCGACCGGTACGTCGCACTCTTCGACAGAACCAGAACACAAGCGGCAAATCCCCTGAAAGCAGTGGAAGCCTACAAGAACATTGTGGACAATCTCCAGGGCGCGAGAGTGGCAGCAGCAGCAGCCAACGAGTCTGCGTACGAAGCGTACTATAGGGTCTATCCAAACGGTCCTGGGGGAAAATCCTTGCTGGACGCAACGGCCGAGATGTCCGAGTCCTCTGCGACACAACTGGAGCACGCGCAAGCGCTGAAGGACCCTCTAACCGACACCCTATCAACTCTACAAACCCACCAACACTCGGTCCAAGACTTGAAGTCATCTCTCAACTCTACTGGCATCAAAGACAATCAGATAAACATCAAACTCCGAGAGTTGCAGAGCTCGGCAACGCAATTAGAAGACTCAATTCAGTCCATCAAGTCGACTCACCAGAGTCTTCTCGACTCCATTGAACAATCGGAGACATTGATTAATGACTATAAGCTGGGTATCCAGAACAATCTGCTGCCTCAGCTGTCCTCATTGAAGCACGAGGGAGACTCCAAGATTTCTCTCGCTAGTGAGCAGATAACAGAGGCTCAATCAAACATGAAGAAAGCGGACGCAAAGTTGATCTCATTGACTCATGCGTCTCAGAGAGGCCAGCAGGAATTTTCAAAATGGAACAAAACACTTTCGGAGAAGCTGAAGAACTTGAAGGACAAGATTGCTGAGGCCAGGAATACAGCGGAAGGGATCAGGGTCTCGTTGAAGTCCTCTGAGAACAAGAAGTGCGTCAGGTCCTTCAGATCCTCCACCATCCAGCCTTCGAGTACCAATAACATCATCATTACTTTGGCTTTGACACATCATAAGACCGAGGGGGCATTGTTCTATTTGCCAAGCAGTGTTAATGATGACTTCCTGGCGATTGAACTATTTGATTCTAAGATACGATTCCTGTGGAATGTTGGTGGAGGCACTGGGGTGATCGTTCATCCCGAGGAGTTGTCCTATGGCGATCCCCAGAATGACGAGTCTTGGTACAGAATCGAAGCGGAACGGGTGAGGAATGTAGGGAGATTGACTGTTAGGAAACAAGTGGGATCTGCTGGCTTGTCGCCAATTTCCAATGCCACGAATCCACAATTCGCGAGATTCGATGTTGCGACAACCGACAGAATCTGGCTGGGAGGCGCCCCAGCCTCGCAGAGACGCCCCTCCGAGCTGCTAGCTTCTAACGGCCTGCCCGGCTGCATTCACCAAGTCCTCTTCGACAACAAACAAATCGGCCTCTGGAACTTCATCACTTCCGCTCCTGATAAAGCCTGCAAGGCCTGCGTGGAGGGGGTCGAGGAGAGCCGAAACGAGCTCTCCTATAGCTTCAACGGGGAGGGCTACTCGGTCCGGAATCGAGTGCCCTCAGGCCCCTACAACAAGTACACATTCGGTGTTTCCTTGACCTTCCGGACCTTCGACGAGTCCGCTCTACTATTCCTCGCCATCAACGAGGAGACCCACCAGTACGTGATGATCTACCTTCGAGAGGGACGAGTCGTCCTCCAGATAGACTACGGCGGCAACATCTCCATGAAGATGTCCTCCACCTTCAAGTACAATAACGGCAACTGGACGAAGGTCGACGCCTTCAGGCAGTACCAGCTCCGGAAGAACATTGAGAAGTGTTCGTTGAGCGTTGGGGAGAATGACAAGAAACTCGGGGCGCCTGCTCCCCAGCCCAAGAAGGAAGACATTCCCGATCTCTCTGGGTCTAAGTACTACTTTGGGGGCGTTCCACCGAGCTTCAGGACTGATCAACTCATGCTGCCACATCAGGTGTCCTTCCTGGGCTGCATGAGCAACATCAATGTTCAGGAAGGATACGATCCCATGGCTGAGGTCTTCTACGGGGTTGAGCCCTCTTGCTCGAATCGACCTATGAAGATCGTGGGATTTTATGGGGACGGCTACCTCGAGTACAGGTCATTCGCGCTGAAGAAGAAGTCGGCCAATGTCACCATTTCCTTCAGGACCATGCAGCATGAGGCTGCCCTGGTCTTGTCCACCTTTCAGGGTCAGGAGGATGGACTCAACACAGTAGGAAGTGATGATAAGGACAATTATTACTCGATTGCATTGGTCAATGGTCAGGTCCAGGCGAGGATCAATGCCGGCCTTGGGGAATTGCTCCTGCAGTCCAATGGCACCTTCAACGATGGCAAGTATCACACCGTGACCATCATGAAGAAGAGGAAGCATGTTGAGCTGAGGATAGATGATGCGTATCAGGATGGAGGGTCGTTGCCGTCGGCTGCTGTTGTGAGGGCGCCAGAGTTGAGGGGACTCTTCTTCGGGGGACTTCCGGCCCTCATCAATGACACCCGAATGATTGGCTCTGTCGTGCCACTTTACGGCGCGATCAAGGAGGCCATTTTCAATGAGGAGGTCATTCGATTCCAGGAGGCGGTCAGCTTCGATCATGCGCTCATTGGGAGGTCTGGCCCTGTCATGGGGAGGGAGCCACCGAACTATATGCCTTCGGCCTCTTTGTCTAGGGGGGGAATGTCGACGCAGCCTGAGGGCTGTCAAAAGGTAAGAATGAAGTATTTGTTGGGATTCAATGAAGACCCGATTTTTTCAGCAATTACCCGTACGAGGGAACAATTATGCTCATCATACAGTCCACAAAAATGATTTTCTTCTTTCTCCAAGGTTCCGTATTACTCACTCGAGCCTGGAGCTCTAAAATTCGGCGACAAACAGCACAGCCATACCCAACTGTACCTCAACTTCAAGAAATTCTGGGAGAAGAACTACGTAATTGAATTCGACTTCAGGACATATTATCCTAATGGTTTATTGTTCATCACTCCGGGTATCAAACGAAAGCAATATCTCATGGTTGTCATCAAGGACTCCATGCTGAGTCTCATCGTGAAGAGCAAGCAGAAGAAGGAGATGGTCTTTAAGACCCCCTTCAATGACGGCAACTGGCATCACGTGGTGATCAGCCACGAGGAGAGGAGATTGACTCTGGTGATTGATGCACAGAGTCCACGGGCTGTCAAGGTCCCCAAGAAAATTGGTCTCGAGTCAATGATGTATATTGGTGGTTTGCCTGAAAGTGGAACACCATTTCCCGATCAGGTGGTGGCCAAGCTGGAGACGTTGAAGGGCTGCATCAGGGGACTGAGGGTCAATGGAAATGTTTACGATATGGTGGGGTCCACCTCGAGACCCTTCAACGTCGGCCAGTGCTTTCCCAGTGTCGAGAGTGGGGCGTACTTCCAGGATAATGCTTATGCTATCTACAAGAGAGACTTTGAGCTTGGTGCTGTGCTGGAGCTGCAGCTGGAGTTCAGGACTTCCGAGCTGTTTGGGGTGTTGTTGAGTATATCAGCGCCTGGTGGAAGCCCATCGCTCTCATTGGAAATTAATGCTGGAAAAATTGTGATGGCTGGTGATCCCGGTGACAGAAATCCCACAGTTGTCGAGCAGAGTTTTGGTAGTGCTTACACCATCTGCGATAATCGGTGGCATAAGATCCAAGCGGTTTACAATGAGGAGGAGCTGACTCTCAAGGTCGACGAGCTGGACCAGAGGTTTGGACTGCCCGTGGGGGGCGATGGAGGCTTCCTCGCTGAAGCCGCTACTGTTCCGTTGTTCATTGGCGGACTGCCAGGTGAGAATGCCAGACATTAACAAGATCTTCTTCTTTGTATTCTATTTATTCAATCCACTAAGGATTTTTTTAAGCCACAGTTAAGCTTAAGGCAATCATTTCCATTTCTTCACATTACAGCATCGTCACCCAAGGGCACTCTACTCACTCGTGATCATTTCCACGGTTGCATACGAAACGTAATGATTGGCGGCGAAAGACGAGACTGGACGGACATGGCAGAGCTCCACAATATTCATCTGAGCTCCTGTCCAGTTCAATAAACCGTCGATTTACAAAAGAAAAGAAAAAATTAAAGGGGAATTTATTAAAGCACGTTAAGACTTGAACGACGCCAAAAGAAGCTAAACAAATCACTGTAAACTATGTAATTAACAAATTGAGACTTGAGAGTCGGTAAGGCGATAGAGGTTCATGTCATGCTGAAGGCACAGGAGCCTCGAGATTTCTTAATCTAAGCCATTTTTACACTTTTGTCACTGCCATATTACGATAAAATAATAATAATAATAATAGTTTAATTGTCCCAGAACCCAGTTTATCCAACAATTGTACATCAGTATTTAACACTTTATTATTTATTTATCGATAATTATTATACAGAGGTAATTGAATAAATGATTTTTTTTTAAGTTATGAGACACTGAGTTTTTCCAACTTTTTTTTCTAGTCTTTGTATAACAATAATAATAATCGTAATAATTCTCGTTTTTTTTCTCGTATGCCTTTTATTTTTTTTTCTTGTAATTACTTCGAGTGAATAGCGAAAGGATCCCCAAGGATCATCCAGCAATCTCATTCATGAGAAAAAAAAATGATTACGATGATTGTTGTTATTATTGGTGTGCCACTTTTCAATAATAATAATAATAATAATAATAATGGGGAATTATGAAATAAAAACACAGAAATATTGGGTTATTGAGATTTTATTGATGACATTCGTTTTCAAGACGCTAACAGTAAAATATGACCCAAAATTTTACTTGACTTAATAAATATATCATCGAGTAGTAGTTTTCATCTTTTTTTTTTTTCGTTTATATGTATATATAAAAACATAATATTTACAGACATGGGTAAATTGAAAAATTATCAACTCGACAGAGGTCACATTTCCATCCACATTTTTTTTTTGTTGTTCTCTTTATTTTTCTTTATTGATGACGATAAAAATTAACGATTGTATAACTGTAATTGGGTAATTGTTCATCTCATCATTCAATTCTTCATTAATGAATTCTCTTATGCCTTTCATTTATTTATTTATCTATTTGTTAATTAGTAAGCGATTTACGGCAGCATTTTCATACACACAACATCGCACTCGAACATTTATCCCTTTCACAGTGATTTTTTTTTTCTAATCATTCATTTGTTTAATTAGTTTTTTTTTTTTCATTAGGTTTTAAATTAGTTGAAATATCTCTCATGCTTCCCTCATCGTCTCTCGTCCTCTTTCGAAGTCCCCTGGCTTCCCAGATTTAATTGAGGAGTGTAATTATTCTTTTTTCGAGGGCGTTTTCCTTTTTTTTTCGAAAAATATACACTTAAAGCTCTTGCAATCACTCTCCGAGGCTTCGGCAATTGTTCGCAATTTTTCGAGAGATTTTACGGTCATTTAATCCTTTCGGTGTAAATCCTGAATCCAATTATTTTAATATTTCAGAGAATAATTGCGGTTTTTGTCTTTTTAAATATCTTTAATGGTCTTTTAATTTCCATTATCGACTCTTAGAGATTAATGACTACAATGGAAATTATTTTCACTTGAGAATTTTTCCATCAGGTCCTGGAATGGAGATTCTCGTCGAGAAACAATTATTTTTATTGAATTTGGGATTTAAGTGGGAAAATGAAGTGATTTTACTTATTTTGGATTTTTAATTGAGCAATTATCTCTGTAATTATCAATTCTTATGGAAAATTTCGAGTGATATTCCTCTTCATAATCGATACTTAACTAGATAATTGCGTAATTAATCAACAATTTCATCCGATGTTCTGCAATTTCTATGCAAAATTTAAGTTGACTAATTTCTAAACTTGTTCGAGGGACTCTGGGACTTTCATAAAATTTTTTATGCCATTCAAACGCACGTATATTGTCATATCGGACTGTTTCAATTATTGAAATTATTGAATTGCATCGGCAATTCTTGTAACATCTCTCATTACACTTGACAACTGTCCAGAGATAATTTCCCTGACAGAAAATCGGATTTTTCATAAATTTTTCAAACATTTTCTTAGTGAAATTCGACCAAAAATATTGAGAGTTTTAAATCGATATGTGAGTTAAATTCTTCTGTATTATTTTGAAAAAAAATTGTAAACTTCATTTTTTGTTCATTCAATTTTTGAAAATATGAGGAGAGGGGAGGCGAATTTCACGAGGGAATTGGCTCGCCTATTTATGGCACAATAAATTAAATATCTTGGGTTTTAAATACACAAGCCTTGAGACAATTCTCTCGCAATTAAATTCACAATTTTTTTTGAGTCATTAACGCGTGGCAATTAATGCTGGGGACTTTTCCAAAAAATACCGACTGAAATACTGCCATCGTCAGAACCCAATAATGTTTTAATTCTGAATAATTTTAATACTAAAACCACACAAACATTTGAAATGCTGAATTTCGTTATTCTGGAGAATTGAGGATTTTTCGACGCATTAATTTCTGCATTAATAACCTCGTTAACGAGCAAATCTAGATAAAAAACTGATATTTTAATCTAGAGAAATTGATTAACGAAACTAACGAAGAAACACGAAATATTTCCCAAATTCAATTCCAATCGTAACAAAATTCGTAAAAAAGAAACACGAAGGAAGAAAAAATTTTTGAAAAATTGCATAAAAAAACAAGTGGAAATTCAATGCTATTACCTCTCCCGGCACTCGGCGTATAAAAACAAAATGAAAAAAAAAGTGGGAAAAAGCTAATGAATAATGTATTTCAACGCCCAGATTGACTTTAAGGCTTGATTTGGTATTCTCCCATTTAATTTTTCAATCACTCCATCACTCAATTATTTACAAATCTACGTTTTTATGTCCATGAATTGCTCAACAAGCAAAAATTATTTCTCCAAAATCATTAATTATTTTATTTTTCTCGATTAAAGTCCCAACTGTCAACAGTTGAGAGCCAGAGGAAAAATGTTGTCAATATAAAAACTGCAGATTCTAACGAATGTAAACCCAAAAATTCCCACAACTCCAAAAAAAATTCAAAATTGATATTAAAAAAAAAATAATGACAATTGTTTTGGAAACACTTTCCCATTGGAATCTGCAGTTTCAATGAATTTCGACTCTCTCAGTCCTCGTACGACATCAATTGGAAGCCAAAAATTCACTTCGATTTTGTTTTTTTTTATTAATTAAAAATTCAAATAGAAAAGATAATGAGATTGATAATTACGAAGCCCATTTGTCTTGTGTTAGTCTTCAATCAATGAATTTGACGCTCTGTTTAATTCATTCAGCGATATCTTTAATGAGAAAAAACAATTCCATTAATCGTTCGATCGACACCTGAGTATAAAAAATTAATAAAAAAAAAAACGAAAAGAAGAAAAAAAGAATTGGTTGATTTGTTGGGGGTTTTACTGTGAACGATCGAAGTAAATGAAAATTGACTAATGACGAACAAATGTTGACTGTCTGTAATTAAACAATGGAGTTTACTTTTTTGTATTAAAATATGATAACTATGAACAACAGAGGGTTTTTTGTTATTTTTTTTTTTGGGTAATTGGGGGTAAAACTATATGACGAGGGCCATGTCCTTTTTGTTTGGTAGATTGTTCTTCTTTCCTTGCCAGAGGCTATTGTGTATCGTAAAGGCATCTATGGTCACTGTCAGATGCTTGGTGTGGACTTGGGAGAAACACTTACCCCCCGAATTATATCTGCAATGATTAATTAAACAATTACCTTCACTGCAAAATAATAAATTTTGTATTGACTGTTTCACCAACAGATGATTATCAAGTTGACAATTGAAGAAGTCTCGATAATTATTTAAAATTAATAATTAAAAATACAAAATATTTGATTTGACTTTATTTGAGTTTGGCTTACTTGAAAAATTTGTCGAACATATTTTCAAGCACTTGTTTGGGCCCCGTTCCACACAATTTAGTAACCTCCTCCGTGTCCGGGCAGTAGGAGTAAAGAGCACGAAATTGGCATCCAGCATCCCTGAAGAGAATGAGAAAGTGTTTGCTTTCTGATCGTCCTATTTCATCCAGAACACGTCTTTTAGCGTCTCTGTTGACAGTCCCAGGGAATACACAGTATTCAACTGCATTCAGCATAATTCCACGATTGGATTTTGTGGTTGGTTGTTTATAAAGCCGTGGACCTGAAAAGAGAAGTAAAATAATTAACAATCATCGACTGAAATGATTAATTAATTAATTACCATTATACTCCATCATAGAACTAGCTGTGCTACTGATATCACTACTGCCATCATCGAATTTCCTCTTAGACATGAGACCAGGTGGCAGTGAACCTGGCCCTGAAGAAGGTGAATTCAAATGTTTTGTACTTCCACCCATTCCAGGACTCGGTGCCCTCCTCGGTGGTGTTGCACGACCCAAACCACTGTCAGTATCTGGTAAAAACACAAAAATCATTTATCAATTGATAATAATTCATATCCAATGGGGAAAAAAATTATAAATGAAGTGAAACGAAAAATGGCAGAACTTATTTATTGATAACCTTCGCCCAGGACGAATAAGATGAGAGACTTATTTGTGACCCAAAACCTTTACTAAATTATAATTTAATTAGTGTGTGTTATTGGAGTTTGCAAATTGACTATACGATTATTAGTTTCTAATTAAATCGAAGAGATTATTCTGGAGTGAGGAGTGATTTTTTTTTGCGAATATCGAGGAAAATAATGTATCGAAGTTACTCAATTAATTTGAATATTCATTTAATTAATTAAATTTATCAATGAACTTGAAGGAATTTTTACGAAATTATATCCGTCTACTATTTTTGACTCTCCTTCACTGCTCGTTATCTCAGTAATGAGTCGTTTTAGAAGAAAATTGCTAATAATATTTTTTGTAGAGAATCTTATGAGCTAGAAAATTCACTAATGAAATTTTATTGTAAAATCAACAGTTACCGAGATAATTAATAACCTAGCTTTAAAAGATCTTGACACTTGAATTCGTTGTGATTCATCAATTCGTCAATTGTTCATTGGTAATTATCTCGATAATGCATGGTCGTAGAAAAAAATACCAAATACATTTTTGATAGAGAATTTCACAATCTACAAAAAGTTATTATCACATTTCGCGCTACTTCAAACAATTTCCAAGATATTCGCTGACGAATCAGTCCAAAATATTAATCTCCCACGTAATCACCAAATTAACCATCTAATGAATCCACTGTCATTAACAATGAACCTGTAAACACAAATAAAAATGATTCTCCTACATCCACCTAATGTTCACGACTCTCAACATCAAGTGCAACGAGTAATGAAATAAATTATAACCACATCCAGTATCGATTAATCTGAAAAATTGTATTAAAAAAAAAATGTCAAGTATCAGTTGCCACAACCAGTGCTGTACAAGCCCAACAAGCATTGTTTATCATCTAATGAGTGATAGCCCTCAGTGTCAATCCCATCAACAAAACATAAACAATTGTTCTCCAATTGAAGGCTTTTTGATGTGGAAAAAAAATTGTTCAAGTCGTGTTGACGAGATTTTGGTACTTAAAAAAAAAAAACGATAAAAATCGAGTGTTCCTGTGTCGAAAATCCCCTCCAGCCTGTCACCATGCGTCTAGTGTTCTAAATTCCTAATTAATAACCCTAAAATGAGCCATCAGTGAGCAATTGAACTTGATTAGAAACCAAAAAGACAAATAAAACAGGCGAAATTAATGAATCGAGGACGTGGGATTTGATATCTCTCATTGAACAACAGTTCCTCCCTCACAATTTCAATTGTGATTTTTGTTTTTTTTTTCTTGATTATCCTTACCACACAAATTCATCAACGAATTTGATTTTCTTCCTTTAAAGTTTTGGTAAGTCGGGTATTTTGTCCTGCCTCTAACCTGTTGCTGAGGCTCCTGCGTATCTGCAATATAATCCAACGTTTTTCGTTGTTACAAGCCTTCGAGGCCCATGAATTAATTAATGTCAAGTTTTGTTTTATTGGCTTTTTTATATATGTTTTATTTTTATTTTTTGGTTCAACGATGATTTTGCAATTTCTTTTTTGCAAGGTCTTTTCGGTGGCTATGGGTTCTAGCTACTTGGTCTTCATTGGGGCCTTATCAACAATTACGGAATTAATTAATTTACTTATTTATTAATTAATGGTAATTTTCAATGTAGCCGGTGCAGCTTGGTGCGGAGCAACGTTGCAATCAACTGGAAAATTCTACATCAAATGCTCTACTTTTCGTTTTAATTGTGGGATTTTTTTACTTGAATTATCACTAAAAAATACGTTCGCTGGTGTAATAATTGGAGACGACTTATTGAACGGTAAACAAATGATTTTCAATATTTTTCTTTGAAAACATTCGAAAAAAATCACTGGAAACGATGCAATTAATTATAATCACTGATTGTATTTTCAAAAAATAAAATAATTTTCCAATTTCCATTCGAGGAAAATAAATTGTTGTTTAAAACATTTATTTAACTCGAAAAAATCAAATAAAAAACTTGCAACTGATCGACTTGAAATAACGTAACTAATATTTAAAAAACTTGTCCATTTAGTGATTTTTCAAGTAAAAAAAAACCTTTCAGTAAATTTATTGGGATGTCTCGTGAATGTATAACCAAACGTAATTTTGCAATAATGAGATACGTGATAATGCTCTGCCACTGACAAATTAACGAGAAATACCAGTAATTCTGATAATTAAAATTGATAAACACTGATTATCTATCACCCACCTCTCGATGTCTTGTAGGAGCCCCTGCGTCCGAGCTGAGTGTTACTGCGACACGGTGAACAACCTCTACCATCGTCTGGTGAATCTACGGAAGATACTAAAATAAAAGGGCAAAAACTATTACAAATATATTCAACAATTTACTGGATTTTTTTCTTTTCAAATCCCTATTTTCAGGCTAAAGCTACTCCTGGGAAAGGGAGGGAGTTTTGGGATGTAGAAGTAAGTGCATGCTACATTGAGGATTAATGAGTATAGATGTCGTTGAGTGGAACAAAATGTGAATAACAAATAAACAAAATTTCACCAATCACCTAAAACAATTTTTCTCAAATAAAAAATCCCACAAAAAAAATTTCCCCTCGTATCACAAGTCATTGGCGTATTAATTGTAATAAGAATAAATAATATTGATAACTTCTGATGATTCCCAGATAATTATTAAAAAATATCGCGTGTTGTTTAAACCTAGACATTAAATTATTGTTCCACTCAACGAACCAAAATCAACATAAGATAAAAACAAAAACCTGTAATGTTTTTATTTATTTTTTCTTTTTGTGAGTGATAGAGTGCGTGTTGTGCGTACCCTTGAGACTGCCGCCCCTATAGAAGGGCCCCGATCGCCGGTCCTCGTAATGGGCGGCAATGAGAGTGTCCTGCGACCCTCTGAAGTAATCTCGCTTCATTGTTGGTGAGATCAGCGTCGCTACATTAAGTGTGTTAGTGCAAAAAAAAAGAAAATACAACATAAAATAAGAGGGAGCGCAAAACAATCGAGTCATGACATCTCTAGCCAAACACTCTAGCCGAGTCCTGGACTAGTTGTCATTCCATTGGCGAGAGTATCTGGAGATCGAGGAGTTGTGGAGATGTATCTCTCGAAAATTATCGGAAAATAATACACAAAAGTCGTTGGTGAATGTACTTTGGATAATTTTTTTTTATCATCCAACTGGCCATGCAGAGAGCAAATGCAACATTTAGAAATGTAATTTACATTTTGCAGTTGTAGAGAATTTGTTGATTCACGTGGAAATTAATTAAATCAAAAATGATGGATTCATTTCCCATACAGACAATTTTACAAAAGAACAATTAATTAAATTTCCACAATAATATCAACATTAGGATAAAGAAGGAGTCAAGGAAGCCGATAATAATTCGAGAACATGCTTACCTGTACTGAGATTTGAGGAAGATCCTTTCTTCCCACGACTAGGCGTCAGTGTACCAGAATCTAATTCCGAGTGATCAACGGCTATTGTTTTCGGTCGTGGTCTAGCCGATGTTGCAGTCTTACTACGTAACTTTGGGGTTTGTTTTATGGCATTTAGTACTTCCTTATCAAGGACTTTTCCCTCGCGCTCAGCCTCATCCTTCAACTTCTTCAATTTGTACTGCTCGAGTATAGCAGCTCGTCTCTGTCTGTCATCCTCCTTCTTCCTGGCTCTCTCCTCCTCCTTCAGCTTCTCCCTCTCCCTCTTAGCGAGTGCCTCAGCCTCTTTCCTCTCCTTCAATTCCCCCTGCTGCTGTCGCCTCTGAAGTGAGGCAAGCACCAACTGCTTCTTCTTCTTCTCCATCTCGTCCAGTGAATTGGGATCAGGATTAGCGAGTTCATTTCCAATGACAAGGCCAACCCCAGTGGGACGTGTCTCACCAGTTCGTTGTCTATCCTCTCTCTGTCTCTCCTTGTCAATCTCCCTCTGGAGTTCGCGATCCCTCAATTCCTGGCGCTGCTGCTCCCTCTCCTCCGCTTGCCGCTGACGCTCACGCTCAAGGTCTCGCTGGGCCTCCATGTGCCTCTGGCGATCAATGGGATTCACCGGGGGTGAGTCAGGACGCGCTGAGAAGTCCTCGTGCTCGATAAATGACGAAACTGTTCTCTCCTTCTTGGGTGATCTCTTCACTCGCAACGCGGGCTTTGGCTTCTTCGGTCCATCATTATCAAACGAAATGTAAAATCCTTTCTCACCAGCATCCGCCGGGTCCAGGGGAGTGATCTCAGGTGTTGCTGAGGGTGATGGAGATGCCTCGCGCAGTGAACTGTGAGGCTGAAAGGAATTACGAGAGGGCGTTGTTTTTGTCGGCGATGATATTCTGTAGGTTCTACTGCCCGATGTAATGTGCAGTCGGGGAATTCGTTGTGCGAGATCATCGTCATTGCCAATGAATGATATATTTTGGGGCTCCATGTCGTCCACTGGTGGTGCTGGTACTGGTGTGTGCAGTGGAGCATTGTTCAGACGCTTGTCCGTTGGACTTTCACAGGTCATTGGGATGTGGTGGACTGTCGGCTTCTTCGGCTCGGGACTCTCGCCCATTAGTTGACTTATACGATGCACCTGAAATAGCAAAATTAAATATAAAAAAATGATGGAATTGTAAATAACCACTACAATTTATCTGAAAATCAAATCACCCATTTTTTAAACATCTTGAAGTTTTCAAAAATTCACTCAATAATTATTTCATAATTCTTAAGGATCAATATCCTCGGAGATTGTTCAAACCGAATTTTTGGTTTCAACAAAACATTTGATAATTGTCCACAATAATTTTTAATAAATCCTCCTTAAAGTGGAGTCATTCAATTTTTTATTAATTTTTTGCTTCCAAAAACTCCCAAAACATTGGGTTTTCCCACTTTTCAGATTATAAATATTTGTTTTTAAGTTAAAAAAAAAATCACAGCTGATGTATTAAACACTCCCAGTGCAACAAACCTCATTCGAGTAACTGAAATTACTCTCCGTAGTAATGGTAGAATAAAACATTTGCATTTTATTAAGATAACGTGTATTAAAAACATTAAATGATTGAGTCAGTGGGTCGAGACCAACTGTAGGTGTTCTCTTGGTCAGGTAAAAGTACCCAAAGCCTCGTGTGGGATGATCCCTCCCATCTTGGGCACCAATGGCGTATGATATTAAAATTGAGAATTACATCACCAACTGGTTTACAACGATGACTGCGTGCGCTCAGTGTCGACAATGAAAATAAGAAATTCTTCATCTATTCGTTAATGAGTGAAAAACAAGATTACGTATGACTGCCAATTGCTATGTAATTTTTTAAATATCCCGATCATTATTTAAAAAAAGGGCAAACATTTGTGAAGGAAATTGGAGACTTGAAGGGCTTGAGCTGCTAATTTTGGAGCTGAAATTTGATGAGAAAGGACTGTCGAAGGCTGGAGGACAGCCTCGCTCAGTGTTTTATTGCCTTCAACTGTCAACCAGGTGTAAAAAATATCAATCAAATCACTTGCCGCATTTCGATGCTGGGGACTAGCAGACGCAGGCGTTGGTTGTGTAAATAAATTCGATGGTTGAGGATAATTAGCCGGTGAATGATGAATCTGACTGTTGATGAGACTGTGATCACCGCCATTGAGGTATCTCTGCTCCTGTGAGCTATCATGGAGGACAAAGCCCTTCGGCTGAGGTGGTGGAGCGCCCCAGGTCCTCGTGTCATGGTACAATCGTGGATCCTGTTGATAAACAGGGGGTTGAGGACTATATCTGGGATCCATGGGCTGCTGATAGCTCACAGCCGCCATTTCACTGGCCAAATTTTGCTGCGGCCTTGCCCACGTTCTCCTCTGCATCTGGGGCTGATCGTGCAGGTAAAATTGACCCTGCTGGGGGTCTTGAAGTCTGGGTGTCATGGGATTTATCGGAGGCATTCCGTAACTCTGTAGAAAAAAAATTAAGAATGATTTTTCTTCTACAAAACATTAACCGAAATTCATTGAAATGGCGATAAAAATTAACGAGTTATGAGATTTAATAGTTAATGAACTGTTTAAATCAATTGATGTGTCATAATTACATTTTTGGTAATAAAATTAATGATCTCCAGCTAGAGATGAACATAATGAATTGATCTTACTGTCATGTGTTGCTGATTATAACTCTGCAATTGTTGCAATTGCTGTTGCATCTGCTGCTGCTGCTGATTGATAAAATGCTGCTGCTGTATCTGAGTCTGTTGATTGGTGAGTCTCTGAATGTCGGCGTGAATTTCACTGAGACTGCTGTTCATTCTGCGCCAGAAGAGTCGAAAAAATTCAGATAATAGGGTTTTTTTAAATTCATTCTCGCGAAGAAAAATCTAATTAACTCACTGATTGATAGACTGGTGATACTGCTCGAGATCCATATTCTCAAGGTCAGGGGTGCGACGTGTCTCGATGAAGGGCACTGTGCTTCCATCATGCTCCAACCACTTGTGCTCAACATCTCGGACGTCTTCTCTTATTTCCTGAAGTGAGATAACGAAAAAAATCACGATTAAAAAGAAATAAATATTACTTTACATTAGTCGGATTTTTTTCTGGTTAATGATCCCCATTTTTACTTTTTTTAAAATTATTTTTAATTTAATTATTTTTAATTCTCACGAAAGGGGGGGACAATTATTTCGACCTGGAACTTCTGTCGCTCTCAGTTTTCGTCAATTTCGATCTCATTTTGACACTGACACACTCGAGATCGTCAATTAATTTTTCTTCGGAACTGTTTTGACTCTCGGCAGTGAGATAATCGAGGATCGAGCAGTTTCGTGAGTCCAGAGAGCAGGTCGATCCATAAATCGATTCAATGGATTCGCGAGATTCATTTCTCGTGGGTATTTCAAAAGTGTAGACGCATCCCACCGGCCCCGGAGGAGATCTGGGCCTCATGCAGCACTCGATTGTACGGGTTTGAAGTTTTTTTGGAATTAGGGACATCAATAAACTCATTATCACGTCGAAAAATGAATTGAACATCTTTTTAATAACTTCGGTTGATCGAAAAATATTTTTTAAAGGATTTAGATTATTTGAGAAATGATTGAATCCATCAAAAACTGGGAATTTTCACAATTTTTTGGCCCACAAAAATTTTTAAAAATTAACAAAAGAAACTTTTTTAAAGCGATTTTCATTTTTTTTTTGTTTAATTTATGACACACTTCATGAAATTGGGTCATCGATGGAAAAAAAATAATAATTCAGGCAGAGTGGGATTATTTTTGTTATGTGAACGTTACCTGATGTGCAAAATTGAATTAATTAATTAATTAATTATGATTAAGGAGAGGAAAAAAAAAATTATTTTTCCTGGAGTTGTGACTCCAAAGGCTCGAAATACTCTGAAATGTCGTCAATAGCTGGGATAAAATTCCAGTGTAAGTCCGCATTTATCTATTTTCTGTTTGATCAATATCCTATCTCGTTTGCCTCCGGCACTCCACATTTATATTCACAAAAAAAAATACATTCAATACTACATCTTTACTGTGACATGTAAAAAACCTGAGAGCGTAGTACCAACGCTGCAGACTTAAATTCAATAGAATTCTGAGGTTCGCCGATGGAACTTATCCAGTGAAGCCCAAAATCCCCATTTACTCATGCATTTATCTCCAAAACGAGTGGTTTTACGTAAAAATGGGATAATACATTTTTTGCTGACAATTGAATTCGCCACAAAAAATGTTCTATGAGTGACACCCCTACACCCCCTCGTTATCGAAATAATCACATAATAATGAATGTTGGGAAGCAAATAACGAAGCCACATGCCTAAAAACTCATTTCTGGACTATTAAAAATTGATGAAAGTAAAATAATCACAGGGAGAAATAATTTGGCGAGGGGTAGAGCCGACTCCAATGATAAAAATTCAATGATACCTTGAGTGTAAAAGGGCGCTGGGGTTTGTCTGGTAAACTTTGATGTGAAGACTCGTTACACGTTGTTGTATCACCAGAAGACCCTGAGGTCATTGGAGTGGGGGGAGCATGCTCCACGGGACTGTCACCGCCTGATGCCGATGACGAGGGTGATTTAACCTTACCCTGTAACCAGCCCAACCACCAAATGTGCCTTGTTAGGTACACCAGAGTCCATCACCACATTCCAAGTCCCAATAATTCAACACATGAAGCTTATAATAATTCAGTCTAACGTGCAAACTACCAGTAAAATTATTTAAAAAATTATTAACAACAAATATCTTTGCAAAATTGTATTTACAAAAGTGGACAAATACAATTTTAAAAAAAACTCACAAAATACTACGTAAAAAATTTCTATTATCAGCTGATACACAATAGGATTGATAATATGACTATTATTTTGTGGAGATATTTGTTGTAAACAATTGATACTAGAGATTAACAGTAATTTTTTGCTGAAATAAAAAAAAAAAGACTGAAACGTGCATTTTTAACAGATAAGTTCGCGAAAAAAAAAATACATTTTGGAATTAAATACAATCTCAAGTCAAAATAACTGTCCTGAGGTCCATTCCCTTCAAGGATTGCAAATAAAAAAAATTCCAAGATGTATTTTTAACAGGAGAAAGTGCGTGAGAGATTGTTTTTTTGTTGAAATTGTGAAATGATAATAGTTCTCGATGTTCTCATGATTTTTAACAAGAGTGCAATTACATGCACTTACCCCTATGCACAGCTGAAAGATTAGAAAGAGTAGTTGGGTTACAACGAGTGTTACACAGGAGAAAATAATAGAACTACTGCTACCGAGTTTAAAGTAAAGAGTGACACGTTTTCGAGGTGTTTTTCTTTCAGACGTGACTACGTTTTTTCACGAGATTAATTCAGTGGAATTGATTGACTGACCTTGGTGACTGTCTGGAGAAAAGCAGCTTTTCCCACTTGTTCCCTCTGCTTGGAGGCTTTCGCCTCCACTCTGCGTTTTTCTGTCTCTATCTGGCGACGTTTCTCCTCCAATTGCATTCGAATGTTGTTTAATTGGGCTGCTATTACAATATTACTGCCATCTCCATCTTTGTTGAGGAAAATAAAATCAAAAATCAGAATATCGATTTAAATTGCCAGTGGTGGGACATTGTGAGGACTCAGATGAATAATAACTCACCACTAGAATGTGGCTCTGTCTGCTGGCTCTGCAGACTGCTCTGCTGCTGCCACGTTGTTGTATTTGGTAAAGTAGCAAAAGTCGTCTTCTTCTCACCAATTCCATTTCCATTACTCTGTCCATGCTTTTTACTGACAAATACCCCCCTCATTACCCCATCATCGCGCTCCTGCTGATCTCCATAATTAAAATTAATCCCCTTCTCCGAGCTCTGTCTACTTAAATTAGCAAAACTCGCCATTTTCGTTGATTCAACGTCAATTTGTTCATTTTCACTGGAATGTAGAAGGTTCTTTAGCGCTACGTTATTGAGACTTGAATTTGACGTTTGTCGTCTGAGACGAGCTGGCGGCTCGTCATTGCTGTAGCCATTGTCAGCCAAAATGTGCTGTACATCACTGCCATAAACGTCTTGGACACTTGAGCGCACTGGAAGATTTGGCTCTGGGGCTGAACGCTTTCCTGTGTGCACCAGCTCTTTATCCGGATTTCTTACACATCCAAAGTTGTGCAAATTGTCCTGCAAATTGATTCTTCATTTCATCCATTCATCAATTATGTAATTAAATGCTTGATACCATTGACAATTAATCAATCAAGTTATTCAATTCAATTTATTTTCCTGCAAACTGGGCAATGAATTTATAGAGCCTAACCCATTGGAAATTAATTAATTAAATTGCTTGGTTCAAGTTATTTAATTACCTGAGATCCGCCAAAATTTTCAATCGTCAATTGAGAGTCGTCAGTGACACTGTTTCGTCTAGATCTTCTTCCAGCATAAGAACTCCTCCTCTGGTCCTCCCAATTGCTCGGCCGTCCAGCGGCCTCTGCCTTCACCATTTTTTCATCACCCACTGAAGTCAATGTTGGAATTCCCCTGTTTCGATGGACAACAAAACTTTCCTCAGACGCGCCTCTCCTGAAATAATAAACAATTATTTCAATCAACATTTGTACTCGCTCCCTCTCATTATTCATTCAATTTTATTTTCTATTGATTAGATGATCTAAATCTCATCTGGATTAATTTTCCAACTCATTTCTTATAATTACCTGTCATCGTAGGAATGAGCCTCAGCAGTCTGCTGCATTGACTGTGATTTTTTAACGTAACTCATGGTAGTCGGCTTGGCAACTGCAAACGACAAATAAATTCAATCAATCAAAACAATTAAAAACAAGAAGAAAACCTCCGAAAAAACGAATATTACACAAGCTCTACATTCTCTATGCACTAATGGTAAACACAGAGTGTAAAAAAAAAATCTGAAAATGGTATAAATAATTATGATAAACGATATATAAAATAAAGATAATTGAAACATGAGTGACAAGGTAAATGATAAAAAATTATAATAATTTACACAGCAAACAATACCAACGAACGAAAGATGAATCTGCCATGATTGACGAGATTTTGCTCAGCGGGCCAGTGAATATAATTTTTACATAATTATCATGCTTAAATTAATGTGAATGCAAGCCTCAAATTAATCCCATTCGCCAGTGACAAGTCGAGGTATAATTATGAGAATGTAATTTTTTTTTAATGATTATACACGTCAACTCTCACACCATGCATTCACTCCCCGCACTTCCACAATTTTCTGAACTCGTCTTACGAAGCCATCCTATTAAAAAAAAAAATTAGAAACACGTGCTCTAGACGGTTTAATCAATAAAAAATGACTTTGAAATCTGTTTACATGATTATCTCAAAAACTATCAGATCTAGAGAAAAAAGTGATAAGAAATTGTTTGCAGTGAATTAAATTTCCGTCAAAATGTCCCTTTGTAATTTTCCTCTAAACCCGATAGTTTTCGAGATAACGACCAGAGTAATCGATAAACAAATTTCATTATTCGTTCAACGATTGTTAATTGCGCGAATGAAACAATTAATGAGCCCGTAAGACCACGCGGCGATAAGCCACCACAAGATGTTCATGTAATGAACACAATGAATCCACTCAATGGACCAATCAAAAGCCACATTATCCTGAATCATCAGGTTTTATTGATCGGTCTTTTGACGCTTTATCTATATAATCTCTCTCTCTCTCTCCTTGATTAACAATTGGATACCTGTGAAACCTGGCGCGGAAATGGAGAGGTTGCTTCTCAGATCAGGTATTGGCGCTATAGACTGTGGTAGACTTCTTTTATGAGCTACCCCGTGACTATTACGTGGACAAGCTGCACGTAGTTCAACACAACCAACCCCATTGGTATTCAGGGATGAATAGAAGTAGGTGAATAGCGGCAGTTGATTTTGTTCAAGCATCAAGAAGATTTAGGCCATAGAAATATAGGCAAATATTACGTTTTTTAAATAAATTATTAGTCTTTCTCTCTGTATCTCAAATTATTCTCACGATTTTCAGGATGAATCAAGTAATTTTTATGATATTCACTGATTTTGTGTTGCTATCTCCTCCAATTATTCAAATTATCACAATAAATACTAGATTTTGCCTCTTACTCTGAGATCAATTGAATCAATCGAGTCGAGAAGTGTCAAAAATTGAGAAGAAATATTCATCTGAGCTTTTCTCGCCAAAACATCCGCAGAGAAGGGATTCTGGAGAAAAAGTCAGAAGAAATTTTTTGCAGAGAATTTTCTCACCAAAAAAATCGTCTTTATGACATTTTTTGATAAAACAATTAGTCTCAAAAGTATTCACTAAACAGTTCGAACGAAATTTCTAAAAATCTCAATTTTCTCTCACTTATCCCCAAAATTAATTGACTCAATAAATCTAACACAAATAAATTGTGTTCCAGTGTAATTATTATATTAATTAAGAAGAATATTCAGTGACACGAGCGACAGAGTGTACTGACACTGATAAGAAGCGTGATATCACTACGATTGTGAGTAAAAATCCCATTTTAACTATTAAATTAAAAAAAAATTAATACAAATACTATTGACGCAAATGAGTCACGCCTTAAAAAAAATCCACACCACCTGAACTCCATTTTCCCTCACAATCGTAACATACCTTCGTGAATAACTCAAATAAATGAATAATTAAACGATTATAATCACTTTACAGTGTTTCATTTGAAGAGCCAAAAATTGTGCGTAGCCATCACCGATCATTAAAATTAATCCCTCCACCATAGACAGACCCAAAATACTTGAAAATTAATAATCATAACATCACACCCATGGACTGGGTATCAGAGTCGGTGTCGACAACGCATGGATTTCAATGAAAAATCATCGATTAATCCAATTGAGGATTATCCTTTATAAATAATCAAATACTTATCTCCTTAATTGTACATACCATCGAGATACTGGCTCGCCCGCTCCTCCCCAGGATACCGTACACACTTCACCGGATGAATCTCCAAAACGTTGTACATGTCAGCGAGAAAGACGACGAGATTTTGTTTCATTGATCTGAATAAAAAGATAAATAAATAAATAAAAACGTGAGAAATGGAAATATGAAGAAATCTATCAACCAATGGCCACCCTCATCTGATCAATGTAATTGATTAATGACTGGGGGCAATAAAAATGACATCAACTCATTAAATAATTCCCAGTTAACCTCCAAATCACAGCATAATAATTCGTAATTACCCCCTCATGTAAGTAACATCCTCCGGTTGCATATGAAAAATTGAGTAAGGTAGACACCTCATGGAGAATGCGTGCACCAACGATAGATTGTGAAGTGCATCAGCAACTGATGGCCTCTTGGAGACCCTGATGTCCATCCAATTGAGCTCGCCAGGGCAGTAGAAAGCAACAACAGCAGCCAGACCAACACCATCGCACAACGACTGAAAGTCCTTGGCCGGTGGTAGCTCCGGAAGTTTTGTCTTGTCCCCCTGGCCCTCCTCAACCTGAATCTTGGCAATTAGAGCATGCGAAGCGTGACTTATCCACAAAAGTAGGCCCTTCTCGTGATCCGGTGGGACGTCCACCAATGCTTGAGGATCAAATCGTCGTATTGCCGCTGCTACCCGATCCCCAGTGACCACTTCCTTCGCATACAATACCATCAGACCCTCTATCACAGCCATATGTGCAGACATTTTGAGGGGTGAGTTCTGAATGAGAATGGTCTCAGTTAAGGGAGTATTGTTGGGCTCATTGACGAAGACCCCCTTGCGCGCCAGTGCCTGGAGTATCCCCAGGTGATTCTGGTTGTGGTAATTGGGGTCTGAGTAGATGTTGGCGAGGGCCAGGCAGTAAAGCTCAGCATTTGATAGGGAGTGGACTATCTGGGGTTTCAAGTGCTCCTGATCCTAAAATGTTCAAACATTCATGTAGAGAATTATGAGATTTTACTGTTTTTTTTTAATGCAAAAATAATTTGCGAGATCGTCTCTCTCGAGGAGAATTATGAGATTTTACTGTTATTTTTTTTTAATGAAAAAATAATTTGCGAGATCGTCTCTCTCGAGGATATTTCACAAATTGTAAATATTGAGTTTTAAAAAATCTGGAAATGGTGGAATTAACTGATAGATCTATCACGAGGGACTCGATTTTTGCCAAACTTACTGCCAATGCCGGCCTTAAATTAATCTCATTCGCCAGTGATAAGAGGAGAGATAATTATCAGAATTTTAATTTATTGACGTGGTCCTATTGGAACAGGAGAAGGATCCAATAAACAATTTGGACGACGGCTAAATATTTCGTTAAAATAGGCTTTAGTTAGCACGAGGAAGGTATGACAATTCTCCTAGACAGCGGTCGAAAGAATAATCTGTAATAAATGGAAAAAGCCGTTACTGACAAACCCAAGGAAAAACTTGTTTTTATGACACTAGAGGCTAGAACGTTTCTTTAAATTGGCAATTTTTTAACGAAGAGATTTTTCAATGGTAAACAAATTCCCTCACTCAAGTCGCTCGTCTCTCGTCTCATTAAAAAAAATATCCAAGTTCTCTCGTTCATTAAACAAAAAGGAAAATACAGAAAAATTGGCAGAAGGATAAGGATTCATTGGCAACAATCCAAGGGAGCTCGGAAGTCCAGGGGAAAACGAGCTCGTATCCAGTCTCACAGCCCCAAAGGACAAGAAAAAAAACGTGAACTCCATTTTGGAATTTCAGGCGCTGTCAGTTATTTCCAACACAATAAATACCAAACAACACCTCTGAACAACGCGATCCCACGATCACAGATATCTTCGACGACAATGTCTCGTGTATGTCACAATAGAACAATTCACCAGGCCCTAAATCTTTGATGAGACACATCACAATCTGTGAACACATTCTAGTCGAAAAGTTTGCAGACAACTGCAGGGTGTTTTGAGATAAAAGGACAGGTCGTAATTTGATTTGGTTAATTGGATCTACGCCAGTGTTAACTCGCGAGTGGAGGTCACACGTGGTTACAACATGTGCGACAAAGTAATATAATTGCAGTTAATAAATGGATAAATTGCAAAATTTATTGCGGAGAATTTTTTTTTTCTAATTTTCGCAGTTCCTTAGGACCCGGTTTTCCCTCTAGCCACTGGAGAAGTGGCTCTAACAATTAATGAGACATTAACAGAGGCTCACAAAAATTCTCTAAACTGGTGGAAAACAAATTGAAGCCAGTCTTTTTTTAATTAACGAAGACATCGATTTTTTTCGTTCAACTGGAGTTGAAAAAATTGGGGAAAGATGGAAGTGAGTGGAGTGTGAAAGTTGACATGTGTAATCATAAGAAATTTATATTCCTATGCGTACCACTGGCGAGTGAAATTAATTCGAGGCTTTCATTTGCATTAGTTTAGGCTCGATGATTATATAAAAATCATATTCACTGCCCCAAGGACTTCAGGTGATTCCGATTGTTATGACCTACGTTCCCCACTTTATTTATAATTTTTTAAAAGTTATTTTCAGATTTTTTTGCACTCTTTATTTACCACTGGAGTCGAGAGAATGTCGAGCTTGTGTCCTATTTGTGCGAATTTTTTTTTCGCAGCAAAAATGAAGAGGAATATTTTTAAACATTTATTTTTTATTACTTACCTCAAGATCCCGGTAATAAGGCTCCCGGAGGTTCTCCGGGACTCGATTGTTGTATGCCTTGGATAACAGCCATTTCATGGAGGCGCGTTGTTTGGCCTGCAAAAAAATAGGATCGCAAAAATTACTAGAGTGTTCTCCCGCATTTTAATTAATTAATCAATCAATTGTGAGTATTTTTGAGTTGAAAAAAAAAAATGAAAATGTCAATTGTCTGTGAAAATATCTGAATCACTTGAAATTTTTTTCAGAGAAGATTAGTTCGAATAATTAAATCATCCCAACGACAATTGCGATAATTTTAAATCTCACAGGCGGCCAAATCCACTGTCCCTCTGTAGTCTGGGCACTCGGCAACTAGGCCGAGACACTCTTAGAAGCCACTTCTGCATTTTCACTTCAACTCCGAAGCCCATACATTCACACGTACCAAGACCACACGGACCCAGCTATTCATAGATTTCCGTTTTCTCGCATTAAATGCAATTTCCACGTGAGTAAATTCATTTTCCATTTGCATGGCTATCATTGGTATGCACTTTCGAGGAATCGATTGATCAATTACTCGATCGGCAATTGATTAATTGAGAGAAATTATTCAGATCCAGGTTGGGTAATTTATCGGAAATTGATTACTTCGAATTTCAGTTCAGAAAAAATGCAATTGTCCACAAAAAAATTATCGACATTTGCCGAAAACCAGTCATTGACGAGATAATCTGCTAATTAAGACAACTAAAGAAAAATGGTTGAAGTTAATTGTTTAACGAAGTGGGAAAATTTTTCTAAAATAGTTTTTCTGGTAAACCAAATTTTTGAGAAAAAAAAGTTTGAGGAATTTTTCCTCTGAAATTACGGATTAACGAGATAATTTCATAATTGTCAGGCATTTTACGCGTTACTTGGAGGAGGCAGTGGAGGAGAGATAATTCATGGGTGAAATCTCGAGAAAATCGATCCCAAAAATTGTCCGATGATGGAGATATGTAATCGGGGTCAAAGACACACATGCAACTCTGAGTAAAGGGGGTCGCTGGTCGTACGGAAAAGGTATGCGATTATTCTATCGATCCACGAGTTGAGAGTTAAACTCAACTGTTATTCGCGCAAGTACGAGGACTTACCGACCGGAAAATCCGGCCCGACAACTACAAATAATCACAAATAAAAGGTACAAATAATTTTTTTTTTCTACTTTACGAGTAAATTATTTTCCCATTTGTCTTGAATGATTCCTTTTCCCCCATTTTCTGTGGCAACTTTTCAATTACCGTCGAGGTAAGGAGAATCACAAGGACAAATCGTTTATTCTCCTCAGTTTTGTGGAACAATGATGAGTGGAATTGTAAGAAGAGAGAAATCTGTGAAGGTCGTTGATGAATAATATAAAATAAATTATTTTAATCGTAAAGAAGGTGAAACGTCAAATACAAGAAGTAGCTGTTTCAGGCTCTGCTAAATGTCCAATTATGTGGCTATCCAATTACTTTACGAAAAAATGATATAGAACATTTTTTGTAGAAAATTTAATTCTCCATAAAAAAGGTCCAGCAGGATTTCTTCCTAAAACCATTAATTAACGAGAAAATGAACAATTGCAAAAACACTTCAATGGCACTGGGTGATAGAGTTCAAGAAAAAATGTTTCATTTTCAATTTTCGATAATTCAAAAACCGCTGAGTGAAATTTTACGATTTTTTTTTCATTTTAAAGGTATTTTTTCCAGCTCAAAAATGAGCACTGGCTCATTAAAATCGCTTCGCTGGATCGCAATATATCAACGATTAAAGTCAGTCTTCTTCGAATTGGTAATAGACAAAAAAAATATATATAATCTTCACCTTTCGTCACGTTAATTTTATCATCCAGACTCGCGCACTTAGATTTCAATCGCTAGTTATTCTATAAAAAGACGCTCAGTCATAGTTGGTAAGGCCGGGAAGGGCGTTACGGCGAACGACACGGGGATTGCATTACAATAGTGACCACGACGCGATTCACTCGATGAAACAGTCCCGGTCATTTCGCGGATTGGGTCAATTGTCTCGCATCACCAATAACTGAATTACGTCATTCATTGTCCACCGTTGGAGGAGACAACTGAAGAATCTACAGGGCAGTAAAAATGTCTTCAAACGAGAATTCCCCTTCTTTTGGAATTTGGCTCAGCAATAGCCTCTCCACGGAAAATATTGGATTAAGACAGTTGGATGATGCACAACTTGGATAGACTGCCCAAGGGGCCTTTTGAGAAGTCGATGGGCCAAACCCCAATCGGCCTGACCCGCTTTCCAACCCGATCCTATGTTTCAAAGTCAAATTCAAACATCTCTACCGTAAAATCCCCCAAATAATTTCGTTTCGTGGGCGAAAAAAAATTCCTCCCCTCCTCATTTTTATTTCCATT
Source organism: Psyttalia lounsburyi (assembly GCA_030522865.1). Taxonomy (NCBI): domain Eukaryota; kingdom Metazoa; phylum Arthropoda; class Insecta; order Hymenoptera; family Braconidae; genus Psyttalia; species Psyttalia lounsburyi. The sequence continues at coordinate 2,081 of JAPYZN010000357.1, read as the reverse complement.
CCACATTAAATAAATAAATTAATAAATTAGACTGTCAAGTGGATTGATTATTGTTAAGAGAAGGATAATCAGTATTTTACAGAGGAAAATTTTCTCATTTGACGTGCAAATGTGTTTTACAGGTCACGAATTTGCAGAAACGTCTTGAGATTAAATTTCGAAATATTTTTCCTCACTCCCTCCGGCAATTCCAGTCTTCTCAGCGTTATTTTACGGGCCAGGAAGCTTGCGTTCACCTTTCTGAACCACTGAATTTCACCTCCAGAATGATATTTTTGTGGGAAATTTTTGCCCTCCTTTTGTTGATTAAATTTCGTTCATTTTTATTCCGATATCCAAGAATTTTTCAAAACAATTTAGCGAATAACTCGAAAATGATGGGTTTTGGAGGAAAATGTGACAAGAGATTTTGTCAAGTCCTCAAAATTCTCCACAAACAATATCTCCCAGCAATTTCACGTAAACCGACTCATTTCCCCGATATTCACGAAAGATTCGGCACTCATTTTTCCAGCAGCGCATTCCCAATACTTTTTTTCATTTTCTAGTTATTTAATGGATTAAAAAAATTCTCCCCCACTCCATTTACATCTTCTCGCACTATATCTTTGTTTATCTAGAGCAGGTGCCACCCCCCGCAATCGCAATGGCCACAGAGACATCAAAGTATAGCAAACGTGACCCTCGAGGTGACTTCTCGTGGACTTTCTAGATAAATCACTCAATCCTTTCCTCTCTCGCTCTCTCTCTCATAACCTGAGACAGTAGTAGGTTGGCAAATTGTGCCAGCGGACTCCCATTTACGTGTAAATCACCGGTACACCGCCATTTTCGGTGCGAAGTAGCTCTAAATCGCACGTAATCATCATTAACGGAATTATTACCCAAACTTGGTAGTATTCTGATACAACGAGAAATAGCTGGATCACTAATTTCCATTCATAAATGCAAATGTTAAAAATTTTTTTGCCACACTATTTCTAGGTGTTTTCACGTGGAAAATGGCAGCTTTGAATTGTACAATCGTCATCCGGTTGTGAAGCAGATGCCATCGTCACGAGACGACGAGTCGTTGGGAAAACAAACGCTTGAGAGTGTTAAAGTCAAAGGCTTCTACTGGGCAACTCGACTGCCATTGTTACACTTCTCGGAGTTTATATATTTACAGGAATTATAATTCTGCTCATAATTTAATGTGAAGTGGGTAAAAGTATTTTCGAGTGGAGGAGAGATCTTGAAAAAAAAATTTCTCCGAAAAAAACGAAAAGTATTGGAACTCACTGTCTGTTTTTTGGAAATATCTCCGAAATCGAGGGGTCTAGGGGAAAATGACACAAGACATTTTTTGCTGGGGATAAAATTTTCTATAAAAAATGTCCAGAGCACAATTGTCGTAACTCCGGTAATCTAGGAGTTATTTGAACTAGTTTTATTTTCGTTTTTTTTTCCTCGGCAAAAAGAGAAAATGGGGAAATGCTCGACGCACAAAAATACACTTCAAACAAGTTCTCTCTCGACGGCAGTGAGTGTTAGCCATAAAAAGAGTTTTGAGAAAACGCAACGATGCAGAGTTTAAGGACCAAGTGACATACTGTTTCACCTGCCAGAAGCGATGGGAAAGTGATCGATGTCAACAGTGTTAATGATGAAATGAGAGGACAACAGTGCACACCTGGGAATTTCACCGCGAGGTCTAACACGGAGATCTTATTCTCACCGTTATCGTTCAATTAGAATGCACCGAGACTTCATTAATAACATTCTAATAATAATTTCTCCAAATCTCAAGAAATCAGACAAAAAAAATCAACTCATTTTCCGAATACCTCGCAAACCCCCTGATTGAGTATAAAATGTTTTGGGAATTTTCCTATATAATAAGAGAGAGGCCTAGGGAGTCTCGAATGAGCACTCGAATGGCACTCGAATGAAAGCTCGAATGCTCATCGATTTCATGAAAGTCGAATCGAAGGCTCTGGAATTCCAGAATACTCAGAAGTTGAAAGGGAAACAATGAACGCGAAATTGATAAAAAGGAAGTGCCCTAGACCCTACACCATAACTGCATTCTTGGTGGCAAA